>CAUYSK010045815.1:0-90970 GCA_963575035.1 Avahi laniger
AAAAATGCTCAACATCTCTAATTATTAGAGAAATGCAAATCAAAACCACAGCGAGGTATCACCTAACCCCGGTGAGATCGGCCTCTATCAAAAAATCACAAAAGAACAAATGTTGGCGAGGATGTGGAGAGACAGTTACACTCTTACACTGCTGGTGGGACTGCAAATTAGTGCAACCTGTGCGGAAAAGAATTTGGAGATACCTCAGAGAGCTAAAAGTAGAAATACTATTCAATCCAGAAATAGCACTATTAAGCATCTACCCAAAAGAGCACAAAACATTCTACTATAAAGACATCTGCACCCGAATGTTTATGGCAGCACAATTGACTATTGCAAGGATGTGGAAACAACCCAAGTCCCCGTCAATCCGTGAGTAGATTACTAAAATTTGGTATATGTTTACAATGGAATATTACTCAATCATAAGAAACGACAGTGATCTAGCACCTCTTATACTTTCCTGGACTAAACTTAGGCCCATTATCCAAAGTGAGGCATCACAAGAGTGGAAGAACGGGATCCATTTGCACTCGCCATCAAATTGGTACTAACTGATCAACACTAGGGTGATCACATGGCAGAAATACTCTCCAGGGATTAAGGGGATGGTGGGGGGGCAAATCTACAACTAAAGGACACGGGGAGCACTAAAGGGAGGGAAGGGCACACCTTTAACCTGCATTTGGGTGAAGCAAAGACATAAAGTGTAACTAGAATGTTTGTACCTTCACAATACCTTGGAATAAAAAAAAAAAAAAAAGTGCCCCGCACAGTGCCTGGCACATACTAAGCACCCAAAATTAACTATTATAATTCTAGCAGTTCTTTCTAACCCCACCAATTTCTCCAGTATCATTTGTTTAAATCACAGTATAATTTTGATCTTATCAAAATAAAATATGCTGATTTCCATGCATGGATCACAAAAAACAATAACTAGGGGCAGTTGGCAAACAAATAATTTTGATGTGGCTGTACTTTATGTGGAAACACACTCACGGTTTATGTTTTGCTTTCTTTCTTGATTCAATATGTGATTTTCATACTGTTACAAGTAGAATCACAGCTTACATTTTTAAATATGGATTTGTGTTCATCCCATTTCCTATCTCAAAGATACTTGGAAGGGAGGGTCAATTCCTGTGAATTTATCCAACTGAACTCTGATACATCAAGATACCTACAAATTCAGAGCACTTTATTTTTCAAAAATCATGATGCCTCCAAAGGAGGCGATTTTAGTCTGTCTTAAAAAATTCTATGTTGAAGAGAGGAGATGTAAACTGTTTCTCATTCCTGGTCAATTGTTTTAGAGGCAATAGTCACAAAAGGAGCTGGTTCTTACTTGGCTTCTTTTAAAAGGTATATGGAAGAAGATGAGAAGTGTTGTAAAACTCAGGGTTAACATTAATTAGAAAAAGAACTCATGGAATTGCATTTAGAAACTTGGCAACCTCAAAAATTTGAACTGTGCATTTTAGAGAGTCCTTTCTCAACAGTTCATACTGAATATAATGGATAAAATGAGCCCAAAAGAAGAAGAGATATCACCTACTTATAAAGAGAAATGAAAACTGTTTTCAGCTGTCATAAAATCCTTGTCAGATACATAGACTATAATTAACCTGATATATGTATATAAGAATTGTTATAAAAGGTGTGATTACACTGTGAATGAATTATGTTGTTTAGCTAGTCATGAAAACATCAAAATTAAAATTATAACATCATATTTATTATTCAGTGCTCTATGATTTATTTTCTAAGATTTACAAAATTTATACCTAAGAGTCAAGCAAAGATTATATTTTCCTGTTTCACAAAAATCCATCTCTTTAACATAAAAACTGTTTGGCACATGAAGAGAGAAAACGAATGAAGACAGGAGAACAAACACAGGCTCTCTTTCAGTATGGAGTGGTTTCATAGCTACATATTATAGAAAGGAAAACAAAAGAGGCTCCTGATAAGGTTCTTCGTCATTAATCTCTGTCTCCTGCCGGTGCATAATCTGTATGAACAGGGACAGGTTTGGAGAATTTGTGGCAAGTATTAGGTCACATTTCTCAAGGAAATAACTTTTCAGTATATGTATATGCCTTAATCTCTGGAAGAAAATAATTCTTTTTTATTAATTCTTATAACTGTTTTATGACCTTCACTGGCAAAATATTTAATTTAAATTTTTCAATATCTGTAAATGAGATGCCCAGCAAAAGAAATTCACAATAAAAGGGAAAGAATTTCATCTGGGTTTGCCTGACACAGACAAATTCTTCAATCCATTCTGTGTTCAGAAGGTAACGTGGCTCTTTTATAACATAAATGAGATGGTGCCCTGTGTTTAAAAGCTTCCGCTGACTGCTCATTAAATAATATTCAAACTTGCATAGGGCTTACATGGCCCTTGGTGATCTTGCTCCTGAATGATTTTCCAATCGCATCTTATTCCACTTTCCCCACATTCGTTCATCTTCTTTGGCTCTTGGAACATTGCAAGACCTCCCGTCCTTTCTTCCTCTGCCTTCTCACATCCTGTTTCCTCTGTCTGATCATGGTATTGTCCACTCTTTACATGCCCGATTCATTCTCTATTTTCAGGTTTCAGATTATCATAAAATGTAACTTTCTCAAAAGGACTCTCCCTGATGTGGTAAATATTATTTGTGCTCAATGATGTCAAGTCTTCTGCTCCTTATTGTGCATATAAATGATACTTGCCCACCTCCTTGCAGTTAGGCTGGGATATGTGACCCATTATGGCTAATCACATGAGAGCAGAAATGGCTAGTGCCGCTTCAAGGCTGGAGCAGTGAAAGCCACCCAGATGATTCTGCAGACTCACTTCCTTTTTGACAGTGAACTTGTTGAAACGGTGGAGGCTGACGACCTAAGTGAACCACTGAGACACCACTAGAAGGACAAGTGTCCTGGAGGATTGGCTAGACCACAGCTGATTTTGTGTAGGCCAGAATAAACTGTTGTTTTGTTAAGCTACTGAGATTTGGAGTTATTAGCTATGTTGTTGTAACCATAGACTGATTGTATCATATAAATTTCGTTCACTCTATTGTTTGCTTTAATAGCACCTACCACAATTTTGATAAAATTAATTATGTATGTGATATTCTTATGCAATGTCTGCTTTCTCCTCTAGACCAAGGGTTGGTAATTGTTTTTGACAAAGGGACAGATACTAAATATTTTAGGTTCTATGGGCTCTAAGGTCTCCATTTCAACTACTCAACTCTCACTTTCTAATACAAAAGCTGTCACAGATAATATATAAATGAATTAGTCTGTGGTCCAATAAAACTTTATTTAAAAAAACAAGTAATGGGCCAGACATATTTGGCTTGTGGTCTGTAAATTTGCCAATCACAATACTAGACTATCAGATCCATGGATGTAAGGAGTATTTTTCATTTTTGATGATATCCTTTTTACTTAGCAGTGCTGGGAATTTAGTAATCAATAAAATTTGCAAAAAAAAAATGAAAATGAATGAATGAATGAATCAGATATGTGAAGAGCAATCATTGCTAGATTAGGAGGTTTAAAATTTCTTTTGTGTAGCCTGATAAACTATTCTATTGGATGGAACTATTAAATGAGAACTAGAAAATCTAATCCCAGATTCTAGAACCCCAGTCCATGGGTGGTTCATAGTTACTGTGTCTATAAACATCTTTATTCAACTCTGTAATCCTTTTAGCATAAGCGATAAATGGATAAATGTAGTAACTATATAGTATAAGATAAAAGAAAATAGGATAGAATATACTCTGAATCCTAGAATATATTCAGTCCCTGATTAAATTTTTTAATATAGATTATTGAAGTACTGAAAACAAAAAGGTATAAAACAAAAATGCTTTTACATAATTTATTATCTTCCCACCCATTTCTTATTCCTCTTGAAGATATTAACATTTACCTCAACCATGCTATTAAGATCGCATTAACTATGTCTAATTTACCATACATTAATTGAACATGGACATTTATTAAATATGTATTATGTGCAAGGTAGTCTGATAAACTCACACGAAGAATCTCACCTAATCCTTACAGAAATCCAACTAGGAAAAGTAATTTTTAATGTTTACATTTTAAAATAAGGAAATGGAGACTTATAGATATGAAGAGATTTATCCAATGCTCAGTAAATAGTGAAGCCAAGATTTGAGTCTAATTCTGAGTAATTCTAAAATGATTTTTATGCCACAGTGCTTCACTAAACTTGTTTAAATAAATAATGATAACGATAATATTGATAAACAGAAAAGTGCTTTTTTACGGAAAAAAAAAAAAAAACAACTACCCCAAATTTCCTGAAGTTAATGTGGGGACTTAAAAGACTCTTTCTAGGTGACCTGACCAACTTATAAATGTTTTCTTGTGTGACACATTAATCATAACTCCAGCAGATCAATCAGCCGTTGGCATTTGATTTGGCACCACTAAAATGTAAGTACAAGTGACTGGGCAAGTTCTAAAAATTTAACTACATCTCTCTATTATTCAAGTGTAACAAATAAAGAGAAATATGGAAGGACAAATTTCATTATTACAATTTCTGAACAGAAATGGATATTATAGTCACCCCAACTCAACGTCTATTAATATAGGGTGACTGCATAAAAGTGTTGAAAGGAAAGAGATTCATCTGAGGATTAAAATTTTCTAAAAATTTAGTTTTTTATTTTTATAAGTATTTGTGAGAAAAGACCTGCAGATTCAGTTGACTGCTAAAGTAAAATTTTTAGCCATGCTAGCCTCCTCCACCATTTGTGGTACTAAAAGGTCGTAAACATTTTCTATGTATTATCATTCCAAATAAATCTGCTTATAGTTAGTAATAACAAATCATAGTTTCATTTAAAATTATATACCATTCTTAATTCTTTTCTGTTTTAAAAGCTTTTCAAGTTCATAATATTGGGATTGTGCAGAACAAAGACATTAACAATATTCAAATATCTCTTAGTTTTAGTTTATGGAAACTTCACTCAACGCAATGTCCTACTCTTTAAAATAAAACTTTCTTCAAGGTAGGAAGGATTCAAACCCTCATTTAGTAAATGTTTCAATGAAGCAGATTTTGGAGTGCTTTATTTCTGTTTTTAGGGTATAAAAGCTGCCAAAATTAAAACAGAGTCACTAGTGTTAAGAAAACCCTGACAAATATGGCAGGGAAGGTCATGAAGAGAGGGTTTTCATGTTTCTATGTATGATAACAAAACCTATTATAAAAGATCATAAAAACCACAACCTTGTACAATGGTCATCATACCTTATATAAAAAAATCCTTTTGCAAGGCATCTGCCCAACAATTTCCTGTGCAATCTCAGATGGGCATCATCGTTATTGATCTTTGTAGTCATGAATAATGATTTCAAAACAATTATATAATACTCCTCATTGTCTTCTTTAAAACCTTTGTTTTTCTTTATTTCCCTAAATACTCACATAGTTTGCTATGGTAGGCGTATTCCCATTACAATGCTCTATTCCCATATAAACATGTTTTCTTTCAGAGAGCCTCTCTCTGTTATGTAGGTTGACGTACATAGTGTCAGTAGTGGGATCTAAAAAAGATCACTGTTGAGAGAAATCAGTGATTCTTGGAACCAGTGTGCAGTACTTGAACGCTTTGAGCTCTTTGCTTTTACGGCTTGCCTTTTCTGCCCTCGTGAGTCTTTTCTCAGTCTGAACCTCCCTCCTTTGGCAAAGGCTTTTTTGACTTTATTTTGGATCTAGTTTGGATAAGGTCACCTTAAATAAGGACCATATACCCCTCTTGGGATGATAAAATAATTTTTTTGACTTTTTTGGTCAGGTCTTTCTGGTATAAAGACACATGTCTTTCTCAATTGAGTACTCTTGGTTTGTACAAAATTCACCATTATATCTGGGAGGCATGTCTTCTCTGTTTTGTATGTCTAGTTTAATATTTCATTTGATCTTAATTCCTAGATTAAAATTTTTGTAAACACTCTTATCTTGGTTTATTTTAATTTTGTTTGACCCTTTTCCCTTGCTTGTTTCTAAAAATCTTCCAAAACCAAAAATAAACATTCTGACTGGTGGGTGCAAAATGGTTAATTAAAAATCATTAGGGCAGTTGCCACCATTTAAAATACCAGTCTAAACCCCTTATATAACCTAAGAGGTTTTATAAAATTTTCTTTGCTCTCAAAAAATTAATAAAAACCAAAATGAAATTCTCAAACATTAAGATGTGCCAAGATTTCTGGGATTCCCACTGGCTACATATCACAGATTGTTATTGTACACATTTTTAAACTGATGGACAAATTATATTAAAACAATTCAGAGATCAGATGATCATTATTAAAAACCCTACAGCTATAAAGTTAACATATAGTCTTCTAAGTTCTCTATCTCTATATTTTTTTCTGCTTACTTTAAATCTGCCAACTTTTACCTGTTCAGATAAACTCACTGCTAGAATGTCATATTATAGTAAAGATTAATAAAAAGGCTTTACAAATTACAACAGTTCCATGATAACAATCTTGACACCATTTATAAGTATACATTTTAAATTTTGTATATGTTATTTGTTAAATTTTGTTACAAAAGTACAACTCCTAACAAAACAATGCTGGCCTAACACTTTTATAACCAAAGAGCATAAAACAGACAAAATAAAACTTAATAACATACTCCAGGTAGACTTAGCCTGAGAGTCACTCCCTTCTAACCTTTCTTGTTATTCAAATATGGTTAACTCCTAGTCACCAGTCACTCCCTGTAATGTGAGACAAGACCAATAACCAGGACACGCTTATCATCATACCAAGAAACATCAAAATCTAACTACAAAATGACTGATTGGTGATACTTTCGAATAAATATCTTGATTAAAAGGGGAAGTGTAACAGTTGTCAAATAAAAATAGAGTCATTAATGTTAAGAAAACCCTGAGAAATAGAGTCATGTTTGTATACCTGGTAACAAAAACTATCACATAAGGCTGCAAAACTCAGGGCTTTGTACAAAGGTCACTGCAACCTTATACAAAAAATACTTCTGAAGGAACATCTGCCCAACAACTGCCTGTTCAAACTCAGGCTAGTGTCAGCCTTGTTCTTGATCTTTGTAGCCATGGATAATTGTCAAAACAATTATGTAATCTTCTTCATTTTTTCTTTATAAACCTTTATCTTCCTTTACCTCCCTAAATATATTGTTTACTATGAGGTATATTCCCATTACAACATTCTAGTCCCAAATACACTTCTTTCAGAGAGCCTCTCTCTGTTTGTTATTTAGGTTGACAAGGACAAATAAATGACTGTAAGCTATGCATTTAAAAATTTTTTATTTTGTCTACAAAAAAAATTTCAATTGAATTTTCAACATTGATTGTGCCATACATACATATATACATATGTGTTTGTGTGTGTATAAATTTTTAAAAAGAGAGCTAGACCTATCACAAATATTCAGCAAAAAATATTATATGGTGCAGTGAAAATAAGAATGTATAAAATCATTGTGATTATCCATCTGAAAGGACCTTGTGATCAACTCTTGAGATCTTTTCACTTGATAGGTGAAGCTCAGAGAGATTAAAGGGAGAGAATGAACAGGATCACTATTAGGAAATTATGCAAAGGAATCAGACTGAATCGAATTGAAGTCTAGACTATGTTACTACCTGGGCAACTTGCTTAAAGTCTTCCGTGCCTTTTTCTATAAACGGAGCTAGAGAATCTTACATATAAGCTATTTTTAGGATGGAATATTAGGGTTACATATGCATAGTGACATGTTGAAATAAGTCTTAGATAAAAGACCCAGCACAGGACCTACAATCTAGAACGTGCTCAGCAAATAATTGTTTTATTATATTATCATCATCATCATCACCCTCATTAATGTCTTGCTATTGATCACACAGCTAATTACTGAAATAGAAATGAACAGAAGAATAGTTATTTGACTCCTAGTGCTATTTTTGATATACTTTACATTAATAAAAGTTTCAGATTATGTGAAATGATATGGCAGAAACACAACTGATGGGAGGAAATGCAGTCTCTCGTTAAAGGATAGGCAGGCCTGAAAATGAAGACTGAAGGCATTCCAGCAGGTGGGAAGGAATGAGGTGGGGAGCTGTAATAGAATCCAATGCTCAGAGACCAAAGAAGCATGGTGTTTATAGACGGTAAGTTTTTATGCCTCACTGGGAAATTGTTGACCACAGAAGGCAGAAAAGTTTATTATGTTGCAATTTGTAATTCAGAGATTTTTAGATATAATACAGAGCAAACAGCAAAGCATCTTCATTGTTGGCTCTTAATTATGGAAGTAACATGATGGTATCACTCTAAATGCAATAATATACTTAGAATATGGTGTGAGGAGGCAATGAAAACTACTAACAGACCCTTGTGATAAAAGGATTGTTAAGAGTTACAAACATAATATTGCTCTACTTTTGGATATTTCTAGCACATTGATGGTTAAGGAAAAAAATAAGGAAAATACTTTTTTTTTTCCTTGAGACATTGTTAGTTCTTTGCAGAAAGGAAACTAGTCTACGACCTAAAAGCATACTTTTTCCCAGTTACATGAATGAAACCTCAAGTTTTAGGAAGGGTTCAAAAAACAGCTCCAAGTCAGGTTCAAAGATAAACTAGGCGTCATGCCCTTTTGAGAGCAATCCGCCCATGGAGGATTATTGAACATCTTGGTCGGGACTGAATTTGAACCAGGTTCCAAGGATGAAAGCCCACAGACTAATCTGCTGAGCTACCAAGCCCACTGCTGTGCTGGTTTATAGAAATCCTATTAACTGAGAGATTGAAGGGAAGGAAGATAAGATAGTAAGGTGTTGGAAATCAAGCTTCAGTAGTTTCAACAGAAAAGGTACTTTTGAACTATGCTATTGTACACAGATAGGAATTAAATGCCACACACATACTAAATGCACATATACTTTTAGTATGTGCATGTGCATGTATAAATGTATATATAAAACTGCACATTTTCTAAGCATCTATTTTGCATTCACTTCATTGTACATAAAAAAGTTCACTGTATTTAACATAGAAATACATATAACATAGGACTGGTGTTAATGTTGAAAATCCATTTTCTTATTCTAGCCTTCTAGGCCCACCATGGTGAATATAACCAAACTACTCCTCTATCTTTTGATACTAGTCATATTCAACAGTGTCAGGATCTATTATAATAATGAATCTTAATTCTGTCATTAGCAACATTTATTTCTATTCTGGTTATGAGAATAGCTACCATGAACAGTACTTGCTGGAGATAATTTCAGTACAACTGGAATAAACCAAGAGAGCTGTTTTAATTGCCAATTCATAAAATCTTAGGTTATATTTGCAAATAAACTAGGGAACTAAGATCATCAAAAAATTTACCATACCTTTCAGGATATGGCTGGGCCATACTGAGGAAGCTATGTAACCACATTGGGTTTTGTTATCATATCCTCAAAGTAAAAGTGTTAGATTAGATTTAGTGATCAGAAGCATTCTTTACTATTCTAGATAATCTAAGAATCTATGGTATTATGTGTGAATGAGAAAAAATAAATAAAATTGCAAAAATTAAGAAGTTTAAAGCTTCCTAAAAGAGCAGAAAGAACACAAAAGGCAAGTGTCAGAAAGTTGGAACTAGAGAATCAATTCTGCCTCTCTGGAGTTAAGGTGGTGAGGATGGGTGGGTGGGGAAAGTGCTGAGAGAAGGACTGGACATCTTCAAGCTTTTGTCACCTCATTTACATCTGATAAGACCAGATGATATCTGGACACCTTTCTAGCATTAAAATGTACTGTTTTAATTATTTCTCTAAATCGTTAGGTTCTACATATATAGTTCTTCATGAAATCGGGTTAGAATTCTGGTCACTGGACACATTGGACAGGACATCTTTTCTGAGCTACAGTTTCTTTATCTGTAACAAAAACACACTAGTATCTACTACTCACATGGCATAGGCATAGAGAGCCTATGAAGTAAGGGATATGAATATGCTTCCTCTCCTACAAGGCATATAAATGATAAATGAAGATAAAATAATCATTACAAATTAAGTTGATTATTAACAAATGGCCGTAGAAATATTAAGCTGATAGCACATCTTCAAAACTTCATTTAATTTAAAGGAGAACTACTTAGGATAAATGCAGTTCACTTGGTCCCTCTAATTTTGAAGTAATTTTATTTTCAGTATGATATAAATTAAAAATTTGTGGCAGAAAGATTTTCATTGATGTAAAGAAAAGGTTCTTAGAAATGGTTTGATTTTGGAGTTTTTGGTTGAAGGCAAACTGATTCTATAAATTTTTAGGCAAAAAATAATGGTAATACAAAATAAATCAAAAAAAAAGAATAGCAAAAATTATTTCATTTCTAAACTATGGCCATACTGAAGTGTGAAAACATTTGAAATTTACTTTGTTACTGTAATCTTAAATGTACAATAAAAGTCATGTTTTGTGTAGTGTTGTTGAGAATGTTTTGTTTTTCTGTACATTTCCACACTCAGTTATACTAAAAATTATAGGCAAGCAACAATGGGACACACAGCATCTGGCAAATGATCAAGATATAATCATAAGAAATTCGACTTTATCCACTACAAAATTATAAGTATGTACTGTATGTATACCCTTCCTTCTTCTGGGTATCTATAGTCTTTAAAGACCAGAAGGGAAATGCTCAATTAGAAATAGAAAAATGAAACCAAACCAGGCTCAGGCTAGATACACTGTCTTAAGCTCTTATAACTTTGTCTAAAGGGTATGCAGGAGGAATGACCTTCACAGATACTCAATTCATTGTTTTCAAAGTGGAGAGTTCATCATTGGTTTTAGTCAATATATTCAGCTAGACTTGAACACCATTTACCCTTGAATCTTAAAGCTAGTGCTGTGACTGCAAACCCATCAATCAGAAGAAACTTTCTGCAAGTCCATCTTCATAGCATATAATGCCCATGTTGCTTTGAATCTCAGTGCTGTTGAGCTATCACTCAAGCTTGTTCCTGAGTTAGCATCTGGAGCTTTTATTGTTATACAAGAGGGGCTGTCCTTCACATGGTTCTGCCTTCCCTTAACCTCTTATTTTTAAGAACAGGATTTCACATTTGAAGAAAAATTGTATTCATACTTTCCTAAATATTTTCATTGGGTCATTTATCACTAAGGACACTCAGCTACTACCTTTGGAGATTCCTGGAGATTCAGGATTCAGGATGGAAACCTCTGGATTAACAGATGGCAGTAATTTGCATTTCTGAATGATACTGATATAGCTTAATCTGCTCAGTTTAGGAATCTGCATGATAGAGGTGAACTTTCTGACAGGCCACTTTTAATGTTTCCACCATATAATATTTCACAAGGTCTTCTATAGAACATTTTTTATACTACAAGACACTATGAAGCTAAAAAAGAAAAAAAAATTCTTTATTCAAATATAAAAGCAAAAAAAAAAATGCCATATTTCTTTCTCCCAAGATCTCAGTGTATATATTAAAGGCACTCTCAGTTATTTGGTAAAGAAACCTACTCTGTTTTTTGAGTAAAAAACAGTTTTTCCTCCACTCTCACTCCAGAACAATCAACACAGAAGACTTTTGTGACCAAACCTGTGAGTTTTTTTCCCCACACACCAATAAGCAATCACTTCTGCAGCAGACACCAGCTGGATATCCTCCAATTCAATTCAATTCTGACACTACCTACTTGGAGATAGCATCAGTTCCCAAAGATTGAGGGCTCAGTCCCCCAAGGCTGCCCCGTACTTCTGATGACAATTGCAAGGCTGTGCTTCTGACTGACTGGCTATAGCTCCTTGGGTTGAATTAATTTGCTAGAGTGGCTCCCAGAACACAGGAAAACATTTAGGTTATTATTAAAAATATATTAATAAAAGATACAGATGAAAAGATACATAAGGCAAAGCATGGGGGAAGGGATACAGAGCTTCCATACCCTCTCTAGGTACAGCAGCCTCTAGAAACTTGCACTTGTTCAGTTATCTGGAAGCTTCTTGAACCCTGTCCTTTTGGGTTTTTATGGAGGCCTCATTATATAGGCATGATTGATTAAGCCATTGGCCATGGGTGATCAATTCAATCTTCAGCCTCTCTTCCCTTTTTGGACGTTGGTAGCTGAGGCTGAAAGTCCCAACTGTCTAAGCATGCCTTGATCTTTACTGTGACCAAACCCCATGCCAAAGCTATGTATGAGCCCCCAGCTTCCAGTTATTTCATTAGTATACAAAAATACATCATTTTGAAGATTCCAAGGATTTTTAGGAATTGTATACCAGGAAACAGGAACACAGAACAAATATACATTTCACAATGTAATAATTTCTTGGTTGGTCTTTGAACACAGATCCCTTATATCAAAAGGATATATCACTCAAAAGATACTGCCACATTATTAGAATCCCATTCAATTATTAATAATGAGTCCTGTCCATCATACCGTACACAAATGTCCCCTAGGGTGAGGCCACTCAGTTTTGTAGGCTTCTATTTGATCTTGTCAGGTTCTAAAAGCTGGAGTGTTCTCAGCAAACATATAGTTTCACCCTTTCAGGCATAATTATATGCCTGAATTATATGGTATAATTGAACTAAAAGACAATAGAATATTTTTCTCTGAGTCTCTTTTGAGGTGTTAATATAATATTGGATTTCCTTCGATTCATGATCAATGTATTCATTTCTTTACCCTCAGTCACTATTCCCCCTTCTCTCCATTAATACCCAAACTTTTTCACCTTTGGAAGGGACATTAGAATTGGCCACTTGTGCAGGTCTATTACAGGAAGCAATACTACTCTAACAAACACCTTCCCTTCAGTCTAGTCTCATTCAGATAGGAGAAAGTTACATGGGTACAGAACTAGTAGGCTATTTTTACCACCAGGCCATATAGCTGTATTCACTCTTAGCTCCAATTCTGCCAAATGGGGTGAAAGCACAACCCACCGTTAGGAATTCTGACATAAGGTTTAAAAATATAGTTGCATTTTTTGGAATCATCCCTGCGTCTAGCACTTGTCATCGCAGTCCTGGTCCTAGGACCAGTGTATCAGGTAGAAAGAAAACTTCTCTTTTGAGGTGATTTGGAGAAGGAAAAAATTATAGTTATTATACAAGGTCATTCCTCTCTTGGAAGAATTTCACACTCACATCAGTATCTTCCCTAACCCCTCTTTCTGAGACCAACCAGAAAAATAGAGGAATATCTAATGGGGGCTTCCTTTAGACACACTCATGTTGAATGTGAGCACATGCTCATGAAGGTGTGTAAACCAGCCCTTCATGCTTTTATCTCTTCCTGTTTTAGACAACTGTGTACTTCCCAACTTAGTTAAACATGTGAGCCTTTTCTATTATAAAGTCTCTAATGCTCCCCATAACACTGCTGTGCAATTAGAGTTTAAGATAGACCTGGAAAAACACTGCTCAGAAAGAGACAGTATAGTTACCATTTGGCATTACAGTTCTGCTAATACTTTCTTATTCAGTGGGAAATGCCACCTTTGTGCTGTAGTTATCTTTACATTAATTCTTACTAAATCTCTTCTCCAGCCCCAAACTAGACAATTCCTAGTCACCTGTTGCTCATGACATAATAAACTCCTAAAATGTTATAAAATGTCTCAGGTCTGATGCCAATTTATCTTTCTTATTTATTCCCCATATCTTTCCTTCTATTTATACATTGTCTAGTGAAATGATCTATCTGCCATCTATTAAACACAAAATGCTCTTGGTGCATATCATTCTTTCTTTATAGAAATCCTTATTCTTCCACTTTTTTCATTGACAGAATTGTACACATTATTCTAGATATAATTGAAATGCCATACCTCTATGAAGATTTATATTGTTACCCTTCTTAGGATCTCTTTTGCTATACTATGATCTAATATCTCCTTGAAAGTACTACACTATCTTTGTGTAGTACTTTCAAAACAGTATCAAAAGGATCTGTTTAAATGTCTTTTTTCAAGTAAATCTAATCCAGTGTGCTAGAAATCAGATTAATAAATCCTTCTTGGTGGGAAGTCATTGACTGGGAAGGGGCATAAAGGGGCATTCTGAAAAACTCTTTTTTGACACGTGTGGTGATTACATGGATATATGCATGGGAAAAAATTCATCAAGTTATAAATTTAAGATTTTATCACCAAATTTATTGTTATTTATGGTATACCACAATAGAAAACTTAAAAAAAATAATAAGATCTCCAACCAATTTCTGAATCACATGAGGAGAATGATTTTTATTCATCTTTTTATTGCCAAAGTACATCACTGTGCCCAGCACAACAGGGGCATACAAATTTGGAGAAAGAGTCAATGAATGAATACATAAATAGCCCCTTTTTCTGGGTTTAGCCTTCCCTTGACAAGAAAGGAACACATTTGAGGAGAGGAAGCCTGTTTAATTGGCTAGATTTTGAGCAATCATAAGAAATAGATGATGGTATGTAGCTAGTAACTTTGTAGATGAGAAGAGAATATGCAGGCTGATTAGGAATTCTGAATAGAGCTTTAGTGTTTGGCAACATTTCAGTAATGTAGTTCACTGAACAGCTCAGCAAATACCTGTACCCCATATGTCTTCTATTTTCCCTCACAATTAAGACATTTCCCTAAAGGCTGATAAACAATGAGTAATATCCCTGAAGAACAATAAATATATTAAATTGACTCAAATATTATTACTTAACATTAAGTGCCACCTGTACATAACTTACAACTAGCATTAATTCTTTGCCCTTGTGAATCCTATGTTTAAAAATAAAAGTTACAATGTTATAAGAGACAGAAAAGAGAAAAATTTAAGTATCATATTAGTTAATAGCTCCTACTCACTGAAATACTTATGAAATGCCTATTATGAATCAGGAACTATGCTGGATTCTGGGGAAAAATGGAATGGAAAACAAGATATTTGCTTTCATTGAGCTTATAATCTGGCAAAAGAATAAGAAGTAGAAATAGCTTTCATTTGCGTGGTTTTCTTTGTGTTAACCATTTTACATACATCTATTTAATTCTCATATCAATCAGAAGAGACAGGTATCACTTCCATCCCCATATTATAAATGAGCAAGAGGCTCAACTGTAATTCAGATAATAAAAGTTCAGTTATATGATTTTCCCACCTAAATTTTTTAATTTCTAGAGAGCAGGAAATAGGTCTTGTACTTATGTGTGTCTTCCTTGGCATCCAGTGTCATGCTGGGAACACAGTACGGTGTAACTATTGATTGACTACTATGATGGGAGTTGACCTACAATTCTTTTCCTGTTCTTTAGAAGCAGGAAAGTGAGGAATATTTCTTTCTTGTGTAAGAGATATGAAGCCATATTAAACTGTGTGTTTAATCTAAAATTGTATAATTTGCTACTGTACACTAACGTAGTTGGTATGCAGCATGGCTTAGGCCAACTCAACCAAATTTATTAACTGTCTATGTAGTGGTACTGTCCATACCCCACCCACATCCCTAAAGATCCAGCTTAGCATTTCATACACTCAACCATTAGTCTCTTTGTGCTTTTCTTCCAACATCTTGTACTGTTAGCACAGAAAGCCAGCAGTACCTACCAGTTTACAGGGCCCCACCAACCCTTACCCAATGACTGGTTGCTGCGGAATATGAAAGGTCAGCTCCCTTTCCTCAAGGTAGAACCAACTCTCAGGTGTAATTTACTCTCCAGCACTTCCCATAAAACAGGTCAAGGCTAGGACTTTATCTGAAATTGCTCCCTTGCTGAGACTCCTCCCTTTCCCGTTCTGGTCCTGCTTCCCCACTCCCTGACTGATTTCTGCTAGAGGTACCTCCTCAATAAATCATTCACACATGAAGCTTCATCTCAGTCTCTGCTTTAAGGAAACCAACTGCAGGTAATTTATTTTGTAGTAGCTTAGGAGAATATCAGTTAGGGTTCTCCACAGAAACAGACCCAATACTGTGTGTGTATATATAATGGGGTGGGGTGGGTGAGAGAGAGAGAAAGAGATTTATTTCAAGGTATTGGCTCACATGATTGTGGGGCCAGCAAGTTGAAATCCATAAGGCAGCCTGGCAGCCTAGAAATTTGGGCAAGAGTTGTTGTTTTGAGTCTGAATTTCACAGGCAAACCAGCAGAATGGAAATGCAGGCAGGATTTCTATGTTATAATTTTGAGGAAGAATTCCTCCTTCTCTAGGAAACCCTAGTTTCTGCTCTGAAGACCTTCAATTGATTTCGATGAGGCACTCAATCACATTATAGAGGTAATCTGCTTTGCTTAAAGTAGAATGATTGCAAACGTTCAATCACATCTAAAAATACTCCCACAGCAACATTGTGATTAGTGTGTGACCACATGATTAAGCACCAAGTTGACACATGAAATTAACCATTCCAGGGAGGAATGCTGGGAATGGTGGAAGAACAAGCCCTGTCCTGAGCTGATGGACACCATCCACAAGAGCTCTGGGACAATCTACAGTTTTGTACTGTGTCTCAGCATTCTTCTCTATGTGGGATGGTCCTAAGAGCACCTGAAGATGAATGAAGTAAAGAGCAGTTCTATTCTTATACCTCAGCCCTTCTGAAGTATTAGGCTAAACCACTAAAAGATTCAGAAGTCCAGATAGAAGTTGAAAGCCCTATTTGATGAGATTTACTATGACAGCCAGAGAACAAGCCACTTCATACTCCCTTGTTACACACTTTTATAATACCATGTACCTCTCCTTCATTGTGCAATTATTAATTATACAACAACTTGGTTCATTATTTAATTAACAACTTTCTCACAACCCAATTAGAATGTAAGCTCCATGAGGTAAAGGGCTGATTCTATTTTATCATTGTATCCCCAAACCCAGCGGCATGCCTGAAATGATAGATGTTTATTGAATAAGTGCTAATGACATTAAGTTATTAATATAAATATATAATTTATATAGTAATCATGTTATATTTTATATATATTCATGTATTAATTATGTATGTTGTATATATACTATATGTTAATTATAATAAATATCACTTTATGAATTAATTTATATATATGAATTATAAATTACATCAGTTACATATAAATGTAAATACATATAATTAGTATAATGCACATCTATACATACACACATTCAAATAATTTCTTTATTTGATAGATAAATGAAAAAAAGACTTTAGAATGACCTAAAGAAATGTGCTTATACTTTATGTTTTTATGTTTTTATATATATGATTCTCTTGTCATGGGGAAAATATCTTTCAATTTGTCATACAATGAGAGTCTCCTATTCTTTCTGCAAATGATGAGGCAACACTCAGTTCTTGAAATCATCTTTTTGCTGGAAAATATATCAGTATCAGTTTACTGTTCCTAACTCCAACCAGGAAAAAAAAAAAAAAAAGACAATCAGACAAAGGGACCTGAGCAGCAGAAAATAATTGGACTCTCTAAATTGTACCATTCTCAAGAGGAATTACTGGCACTCACTGCTTCTTCCCCAGCCCATGCTGCGCATCCCTTGGAATCACTACAGAAGCATTTTATTGCTCATTAAATATTTTTTAATGTGAATCTGCTCTTGGCATTTCTACTTTATAGTTTTCCTCACAAACCTTCCCGTGTTTCATACCTCCTTCCCCACTATGCGTAATTTAAAAGAAATTATGTAAGCTTATTTCTCTGATTAAGAAAGCCTAATGCACAAACACACAAAGGATATGACCAGTGTAGCTCAAGTAGCTAATGAATCTGGCAGTTTTAAGTTCATTCCCAATAAAAATGGAGCCTACAAATCACTATAAAAAAATGTGTTTTGTACCTCAAGAGCCATAATTGTCACACATTTACAATCCATAACCAGTGACTGCAGGGTGCTTACTCTAGTTAATCCTCCATAGAATAGTGGATATTGATGCTGTGGAGAAGGGGCACAACAAAATCATCTGTCACTTGAAATACTCATTTGGGAAGCCGCCCACACCAATAAAATTCTGAAATGCAGCAATGGGAAGCCTGAATGTGGTCTTCCCCCTTAAGCTGTAAGTGGTGAGAAAGGTGAAGGTTTGAGATGCCCCTGAAACTTGACTGGCACCACTCAGCTCTGGTTTACTGGCTCCAAAACAGTAAAGATGAAACATGCTGTAGATTGTCAAAAATCAAGCCTTCACTGTCATTGTAGGGACCTGAAGACACAGCACCTAAAGATCTGTGAGTTCTAGGAAGCTTCCATGTCTCCATTGATTTGGTTAAAGCACAACTGGTTTATGATAAAAAATAGCCAGGAAAGTTAGCCTCACTAATGACCCTTAATGAACATGTTTAATTTACTCGCAATTCTTTCAGTAAGCCGGAGCACTTACACGATTGCTATGTCAAAATGATTTCCAAATCTTACAGGTTCTATTTGTATGCAATACAGTATTGTTAACTGGTTACTATGCGGCATCTTACATCTCTAGAACTTATTCATTTTATAACTGAAATTCTGTAGTCTTTGACCAACAACTGCTCATTTTCCCCAATCCCAGTCCCCAACAACCACTATTCTACTCTCTGTTTCTATGAATTCAACATTTTAGATTCCACCTATTAGTGAGATCAGGGGACATCAAAATGTGTAGGCCATCCCTCAGGTCTCTAGCATATGGCCAATGGACATACCAACACAATTCAATCTTTGTTGTTTTTTTTTGAGACAGAGTCTCGCTCTATTGCGGGGATAGGCTAGAGTGCTGTGGTGTCAGCATAGCTCACTGCAACTTCTAACTCCTGGGCTCAAGCAATGCTCCTGCCTCAGTCTCCCGGGTAGCTGAGACTATAAGCACATACCATCACATCTGGCTAATTTTTTCTGTTTTTAGTAGAGACTGGGTCTTGCTCTTGCCTAGGCAGTCCTCAAACTCCTGACCTCAAGCAATCCTCCCGCCTCCTCCACCTCCCAAAGTGCTAGGATTACAAGCCTGAGCTATCACACCCAGCCACAAATGAATCTTTGGAATTCCAGGTTTCTCCTCCAGTAGTCATGGGCATTTGAAAATGAGTCTTGGTCTTGGTATCATTTCAAATGTTAGCATCGTTTGTTTTAAAGAACATTAATGAGATTAGAAAAAGCTTATTTTTATCCAATCTAACACTTTTGCAAGGCAAGGAAATTTCTCAGAATGATGTGAAGACAAGTGAAATGTATTAGGTGGAACTTGGATGATCTTCACCATCTGTTTTTCTGCCCCTGAGAGCCGAACTTCCAGAAGTCACTCAGTCATTTAAACACAGGCACTTATATATATAAAAAAACTTAAATAAAATCAGCTGTCTTTCGTTTGCCCTTTCCATAACATACTATCTTAACATCTTCTTTCCTTTTTTCTCTGTCTCCCGCCATCATCCACTCCTCACAATAGCCACTCCTCATATTTATTTCTTTGTATAAAATCTTTGCAGTTTGTGATGCAAAATAACGACCCCTCGCTTCCTGGGTTTGCAATTTTAACCATACAAGCTTTTTAAGTTCAAGAAGCAGAATCAAAATGCATTTTTATTCTATATTATAATAAATGTGAATATCAAAAGATTCACCTACACTTGTGTGACTGCTGGCATTTGTAAAAAGCCAGAGAATCTTGGAATTGGAAGAAGTAGAAATGTATTTAGTGTTTCATTTGACTCTTGTTGCAGAGGGAGAGAGGGAAAAATCAAATGACAAGCTGGGTTGTGAAGTTTTATGATTCTTTTTAAAAATATATTTTTTTCTAGCATTGAGATTAATTACAATGCTTGTTTCATGACACAAATAATCCTCTTCTAGTTATCTATTGTTTATTTTTTAATAACATAAGAAAATCACATGTATTATGAAAGCTAGAACCTTGACAATAACTCAATTGAACTCATAACGTCTTCCATCCTGTGTTCATGCCTCGAACTAGAGGTAACCATTATTCTGAATCTTATTTTGATCATTCTCTTGGTAGAGTGTGTGTGTGCACACAGGGTCTCTTAATATAGCATATTCCTTAAAAAGGACATTGTTTAATTTTAGTTGTTTTTAACTTTATAAAAGGGCACATTATATAATCTTTTTAAAGTTACTTTTATCACTCAATATAATGATTCTAGGACTTATATACATTGTTGAAATTAACAGTAATTTATTTTTACTGCCATATAGTATTTATTATGTTTATATTTTGCAAATAAAATTTTAATTCATGAATTAAGTCAGTTGTTTCTAGTTGATCCAGAGAATATCAATAAAAGATAGTATAGTACATTTTTTAAGGTTTCAGTCCTTTTTAGAAGAACTCTGTAAAACTAATGAAGTTTTAAATGTGTTGCTTCAACCTTCTTTTTGTGCTCTGAGGCAGCCCAGTTTGCTAAGTGGTGAGATTTCCAGGGTTCATACCTAATGAAGATGTTGACAATCCTCCAAAATCAGCATTCTTAGAAATAGTTCAATTGCACCCCTTTTCCTAAGCCTTGCCCTTTGTAGAGACAGGATGTGTATCCTTTATGTATAAACATACCTTATTTAAGTAAATATGGGTGTGTTGGGTATAAAGTCTTTCCAGTTTTAGATCAATAGTTTTGTTAGAGGTAACATCATGGCTTCCATTTTTATGGTTGTTTACCTGGTCGGGTGGCTACTTTTTGGCCTGTATACTCGTGAGGGAAAAAAAAAAGGTATCCAGAGGTGAGAATTTCATTGCAGGGACACACTATTCTATTTTCATTCTGATGTTTCACTTTCACTGAATTTGAAGAGTTACATTGCAATATTACTGTTACTCCAGGTATCATGACATTTGAGAACATTTAATGTTTATTTATTTTCTAGTATCATATAATAGCTTAGTTCCTGTTCTTAAAGGAAAAAATAACAACTGATATTCATGGAGCACTTACAATATGTGAAGCATCATGGTATTTTATATGCATACCTTCATACATTAAAACAATTTTATGAGGTGGATGTCATTGTTGTTATTACCATTATTACCATTTTATAGATGAGGAAACTTTTGCAAGTTCACATGTGAGCTCTCAAAATCAGTCTTTAATCAAGGACAGCTATCATATTAATTGTGATTTAGTCACCTTTAATAGCCTTTCTCCTCTTCTTTACCCTTTATCACTACTAATTATCTGTTAACTTTGAGCTAGTGATTTGCAAGTTCATTACCCTTATATAAAATGGAGATAATTATACCTTCAAAGATATATAGAGAGAGACATGAAAAGTTGTCAATGAAATATTTTTGAAATAGTATGTGCAATACAATCTTATTTATGTAACAGCAAAATTACAAAGTATTGATTTATATACCTGAAAAAATATATAATAAAAATTGTAAAGGGAGTTTACCCTATAGAAAATAAGAAGGGAATAAGATTAGTATAAAATTAAAGAGAAATTTCGTTTTTAATAATAAAAACTTAAAAAAATTTAAATATATGCATATTTTCTTTTTCCTTGTCTTTAAACAAATAAATTATAAAATATGGAGATCTGCCACAGGTTTCTGAATAAGTTAATAACATAAAAATACATTAAAATGGTAACAATCAAAATTGACATTTGCCAATGCTCTTCCAAATTCACCCCACCTCACATCTCATAAAAATTTAGAAAATAATTTATCAATGAAAGAAATAACAGAATTGAAAAATAAGAATATGATATTAGTGAATAAGAAATTTGGGGGACTTTATGAAAGACAGAGAGCAGAACTGGTCATATTTACCACAAAATGACCAGAAACAACTATGACCCAAAGTACACAAAGGAAAAGATTCGTGTGGCAGTGAAGTAAATGCTGAGGGGAATCAGGCTCAGTGAGTGAATTCTGAGGGGAAGGCAACCATTCAGCAAACATAAGAGTAACCAATCACATAGCTACCAGCATGAGAGCTTTCACATGTGGCCCTGAGTATAAAATAGTGAAGATTTGCACTGGAGTAGAAGAAGCAAGTCAGGGTCTTGCATAATAATGAACTCAGGAGGATCAGGGATCCATATCCAGCTGGAAACATCAAAATTATCTCTTCTAGCAGTTCTCCTCTGAGCATGGCTTTGATAAAAGCAAGGGTTCTTAGATATAAGAATGAATAGAAAACTAAAGATTCTCAAATATTTAAGAAAAACCAATACCATCAAGTAGAAGTATAAAAATCTGCAAATGGAAAGATTAATACCAAAAATTATATTAATTATAAAATGTATAACTGATATAATCGGAGGGGCTTACGAGTCAGAGGGACTTCTTCAAGAGAAAAATACTACCTCATTGGTAAGCACATATTCCCAAAGTAAGGGAGACATAAAATTTTAATCTCTTTGGCTTTTCCTGTCCTATGTGTGAGAGGTGGGAGTGCAGCAAGGAGGAGAAACATGATTGCAAAGATGCAAGTCCATTTTTTATTGAAGATAGACAATGCTTCCCCAACCATACAAGGTGCTGTATCTTGCCTCTTCTGAAATTCAATAGTCTTCTTTTCTTCAAATACCTCCCTTCACTTGTGGATGAAGTCCCAACCCCTTTGGTTTACTCATGGACAATACCCCAACAATCCCATATTTCAAAACCTTTCAATTCTAAACACTGCCTCATTTAAAGGGTTTAAAGCAACTTCCTATGGAACCCACTCCATCAGGCTTTCATCACTATCATGGTCATATTTGGCCCTTGTCAATGTCACCTTTTAGCAATGTCTCTACATTGCTAAATGCAACGGGAGCCTTCCAGTCCTCATTTTACTCGACCGAGTGCATTTGATAGAGCTGACTGCTCCATGCCTCTTGAAACCCTTGCTTTCTTTGAAATCATAATACCATGATCCTTCCCTTTCTTCATGGGACACTTTGTCTCAGTCTCTTTGAATGGGTGGTCTTCCTTACCTCAGCAATTAAATACTAAAATGTCCAAAGATTTTACTTCTCAGTCTCATCTGTTCCTTTCTACATTTTCTCCTTAGGTGATCTTGAATAGCTTCATGGCATTTTCATACTTTTCAGAAAACCTCAAATATTTATAGAGTCCAGATGTCTCCCCTGAGCTACAGACTCCTTTATCCAAGTATTATTTTACCTCCCTCTAATATGCGTTATTGGTAACTCAAATTTAAAATGTCTAAGAGTGAACTTCTGATTTCTGCCACACAAACATGCTCCATTCACAGATTTTTCCTTAGCTCAGTAAATGGGAAACTCTGTCTTTCCTTTGCTCAGTCAAAACCTTGGACATCCTTGAGTTTTCTTTTTCTCTCACACCGCATACCCATTCTGTTTGCAAATCCTGACTCTACCTTAAAATCATACGCTGAATTCAACCACTTTTCACTACCTTAAATGTGATACTCCAGTCTAAGTCACCTTTAAATCTCCCCTAATTTCCTAATTGGTCTTTTAGTTGAATTGTCCTTGCTCACTTCTCCTCTTTCCCTACCTAACTCCTACCCCCATCACCATCCAAGCCTATTCTCAGTCCAGCAAGATGGAAGGATTCTTCTAATGAAAAATTTGTCAGATAACAGCACTTAAATGTTCAAAACCTAGCAAAAGCTTTTCTTCTTACTCAGAGTAAAAGCTGATGTTGCTTTCATGGCTGTCAAGCAACTATGTGGTCTGTCTAAAATCCCCCTATAACGATACTCTCCCTTACTCAATGTTTTCCAGCCACTTCAACCTCCTTGCTCTTCCTGGATTACACAAAGAATGCTCTTGCCTGGATGCCTCTGGACTTGCCCTTCCATAGAGGATTCATTTCCTAGATATTCTCATGGCTATCCCAGCATCTTTCATGTTCTACCTCAAATGTCATTTAATCAGAGAAGCCTTGCCTGACCTTTATAAAATATTATAACAGCCTGGCTGCCCTTCCTGGTATTCTACATCCACTTTTCTCTAGTTTATTATTATGTATTGACATACAATGTGTTTACTTGCTTTTTCATTGTTTGTTTCCTGACTAGTCTCAATGAAAACAGGAACTTCATCTGTTTTGCTCATTGCTATATCTTTACTGCCTTGAACAGTGTTTGGCACATTGTAGGTGTATAATAAATATTTTATTCTTGAATAGAGGATTGGCTTATTGTTAGTAAGCCAGATTTATCTTAAGTGTTTTAAAACCATTAAACTAACTTGTTTTAAGCATATCTTGAATAGTCACACAAATGGATGGTGTATTAAACCACAAAGGAATATTTTAAGAAACCCCAAAGTGCAGAGATCATAAAGGCTATGTTATCTGAAAATAGTGCAATAAAATAGAAATTAACAATAAATGACCTTGGGCATATCAGTGAAAAATAAATATAACCACTTAGAAACTTGAAAATACCCATTCAAATAACTCAATTAAAAATGAGAGAAATCACTATAATTCTGAACAATTTATAAATACAAGCACTATCTGAGATGCAGCCAAGGCAGCATATAGAAGGAAACCTGGACCTTCAAAATAACATATTAGTAGAAACATTTACAATTCAAAAAATATGACTTGAGAGGCTGAAAAATATCAATAACAAAAAGGAAACAGCAAAGTAGTAAAAAAAGAATTAATAAAAATGAAAACATTTCATTGAAATACAAATTAAAGGAAATACAGAGTTGATTTAAAAACAAAACTTTTCCTGTTTGAAAGGTTAAAAATTTTATTAAAATGTTCAAGCAAGAACGACAAAGAGAAAACTAGAGAGAAGAAATGAGAAATATAAAATGATAAAACTATAAATAGGATCGATAGTCCAGTGTATCTGAGTGTGATTCTCTTAATGGCTATATTTATGATGGACAAAAATAAAGGTAAAACAAGCAGAGTAAGCAACTGGAAAATTATTTCCAAGTCTAGGAGAGTAGTGATTTATGATGCCTTATAGGAGAGTGGTAGTCCAAGGAAAGAGAAAAGGTTTAGGGGTGAACTAGAAAAAAATAAGTAAAAGCAGGTGATTGATTGGGTGAAGAGGTTAAAGAGAAATACAGCTCTTTACTTGCTACCTTTCACTTGGCAACCCTGTACTAATTGCGACTGAGAGGGGTGAAGACAAGGACTGATAATTTATTTTCAGTTCTTAAAATTTGCTTAACACCTACCATTAGCATGAATATTTTAATTACCCCAAATTCATTAGCCTTTGAAATGGGCAACCTGATGAGAATTTAGCCTTTTTAAACCTTTTAACAGTACACTTTTCTTTTGTATGTGGGACTTAGATTTTGTCTGAATTTTTGTGTCTGGAATAACTCCCCAGTAAAGTTTAAGAAGTCAGTGATAACTCAGGTACATGGGAAGTTCATTGATTTAATTAATGAAATTACTACTGAAGTCTAAATTTGAAAAAGAGGTTACCAAATACTTGACAGGTTATTTGAATTACTACATTTCCAAGTCTTAATAAGAATAGTAATTCCTCATAAAAGCATGAGGAGAAAGATTTGGGAGTTCGGGCTTAAGTTGTTAAGAGGAAATGATGCAAAGTAAGTAAAAAAAAAATAGTATTGGAGACTTCAACAACAATATTACCTTCCAAGACATTACTCAGCCCTGTATTTCTTCCATAACTGGCTTCTTCTATAGTCCATTTTCTCATTCTTTTCCATTTCTGCAGCCTCTAAAATTTCATGACCTTTAGTGATCAGACTTTGAATCTCAGCTCTTCTCTATCTACACACACATTCCCCTGGCACACTCATCCAGTTTCATGGATTTAAGTATTATATGCAACATACCTAAATGTCCACTTCATATATTTCAATGAAATCTAATTGGCACTTCAAATGTACCATATCCAAAACTCGACTTCTGGTTTCCCCTCCCTACATCTGTTCCTCTCACTGGCTTCCCCTTCTCAGCAGACAATAACTCTTAAGTTTCCAGCTATTCAAGACAAACAGCTTTGGGATTTTTCTCCTTTCCACTTCCTCACAACTCCCATTCAGTCCTTAGCAAAGCTTATCGTATTTTTTATCTTCAAAATATATGCCTGGTCAGCAAGTCCAATGTCACCACTCTGCTCCAATTCAACATCATCTTTCATTTAGAGTATTTAATAGCCTTTCCACTGGTCTTTCTGCTTCTGCATTCGCCCACCTATGTCTCCTCTCAACACAACAGCCAGAGTTATCCTCTTAAGGTGTAAGTCATTTCACCTAATTCATCTTTTTAAAGCTCTCCCATATCTTCTCCATGCACTGTAGGAGAAGTAAAATCTTTATAATAGTTCATAAAACCTAAATAATAATCAGGTTCTGCATTATTTCTCTGACTTCATTTCCTACTAATTCCCCCCAGCCACTTTGCTGCTCCTCAATTCAGGGTGTTTCCAATGCTGGTCCCTTTCCTGAAACTCTTTTCCTCCAGATCTCCCACATGGCTCACTCACTCTCCTCTTTGAGTCATAGCTACATGGCTACATGACACTCCTTTCAGTCTGAGGTGCCTCCATCTACTCATGGATACATGGCATTCAAAAAATAGAGATATTTTTATAGTAATTAAGTTTATAATAATTGGTATACTGTTTGAATACAACTGTATCAACCACACCACAATTGCCTTCTTCCCCTTTATCAAATTTGAGAAACAATGTGTATGATATCGTAAATCAATAATATTTTAGTTTACCTTATGGCAGCAATAAAATTTAACTATGAGAACTACCAAATTTCCAATAAAGAAAAGTTATCTCATGAATTATTGCTAAATGAATAGTCTAACTGTGAGTTTTTTGAGGAGAGCAAACTTTTTGATGGCTTTAATCTACACTCTAGTTCTAGTTTTATCACTATTTACAGAATGAAATATAATATATGAATGACATGAGACTCTGGGTATAAAGGCTGTCTTCCTTCTTTGGGTCTACTTTTTTATCATTTTAGCATCCTGAGCAAAAAGGTCCTTTAAGTGTGGAGAGACATGCCCAAAGTGGCCACCCTATGCTTAAATTTGGTATTAAAAAAAAAAAATCAGAGGAGTTGCAATAATAAGAGATTATGTTTTGCAGGACTTATAAATATTTTCATATTGTGAAATCTGAAGTGATGTCCAGACTCTTGAACTAAACTCCTTACCATTCAGTTTGCTCATCTCAGAAATGAGAGGGAAGACTTGATAGCCATATGATTCTAGCATGGGGGATATGCTGGTCTTAAAACTCCCTAATGTCAAATTTTACAAATTCCCTTTATCCTCCTGTGCAATGTTTACACCCTTCAGACATTACACATAGAGAGCTCCAACATTTGCAAATTCAGCAATGCTATCTCATTGTACCCTTCCCACTCCCTACTTAATGAAACTTCCTAGGCCTGAAGGTTGCTATGAAGTTACTCCCAAGACTTTGCTCTTCTTCTGGTAATTTAATCTTCTTTGCTCTTCTTCATAATTCAATTTTGTCAACCTTTTCTTTAGGGGAATTTAAAATTTACTACCATAACTACTTAATAGGCTGTTTCTTGTGATAAGGGGATAAGAAATTTACTTTTGGGGACATGTGCTGACTTCCTCATGGGTACCATTTAGTTTGCTTACTGCTGACCTCAGGATTCTGCAACCTCAAATGTTAATGGTTTCTGAAATATGAGGAATTCTTAACCTCTCACTGAAGATTCACCTGTAAAGTATGTCACAACATCTATTATAGTATGTAATAGATATTACTCATATTTTTTCCTCTAAAAAAGGAAATATTTGAAATAATCAAATGTTCTCATTAATTATTTTGATTTAAAATGTACTAAAATAAAAATATTTTATAGTTACATATATAACTATGATTATTTGGCATAGTTGCAGGTTATAAAATATTAATATATTTATGGCTGAATATGAACAATAGGACCTACATGACAATTATTTTGCTCTATCCATCTATATGTACCATGTATTGTACTAATTGATAAGGGAAAATATAAAAATGTATCAGGTACTACATAAAACTATAAATACTAGGACATAAAGAGTGACATAAGACAACAAATATGTTCTGTGGGAATAATAAGCTCTTAATGTGCATACTAGAGAGAAAGGCAAATTTTAATTAGGTATCAAAGAAAGAAAAGAAGTGGTTGGCAGAGATGGGTGTTGGTGGGAGGGCATTTTAGAATTAGGAATAGCATGGACAAAATATGAAAACAACTTACTATATCTAAAATTTAGATTATCCATATTATCAATGGTTAGTAATGCTAGTTCCTATAATAAACCCCAAATCTGAATGGCTTACCACAGTAGCACTTATTTCTTTATCACATCACTAAGATGGGTCCCCATGGGATTTATTCTCCTAGCAATCCTTCAGAGACCTGGGTACATTGTATATGGTAACTCAATGTACCTGCTCAAGACCCTCGGGATCTTCCGTTGTATTCTCTACATCTGACTAGCTTATCTTGTAAGCAAACATGTAACAGTACATGGATAATCGTGCAAGGATTTAGAGAGTTCCTGTCTGGAAGTTGTTAAATCCCACTTTCACCCACCTCCCATTAGCTTGAGCTGCAAAGTGTTATTTCACTCAACAGCAAAGAGGCTGGTTGATGCAATGTGCCAGTGTGCTGAAGGGCAAGAGCAGAAACCTGACATTGATGAGCACAGCATTCTCAGCCCTAGTGCACTCATGCAGAAGATGGATATTTAGGAGAAGAAATAAACAAAAAAAAGTGGTTCTAGTCAGATCATGGAAGAGATTTAGAATTTATTCAGTGGGACATAGAAAAAATGACCATTGCCTCAAAGAGTAAATAAACTGTCGAATGTACTTCTCTCAATTATACCTAATTATTCCTTTTGCTTTACTTTAGGCAACAAAGAATAAAAGAAAAAAATAGAGAAGAGAATCAAGCTATTTTTAGACCATCATCAAATGTATATACACTATTATGAATTTGCATGTCTAAGGTATTCATGTCATTAGACAAAAGACATTGAAATAGAAGGTGCATTGATGTGAGACCTTGGTATTTGGAATCCAAGATGATTTATTTTCATAGGGTTTGGATGACACTGTAAATGAGTACAAATTGGTGATGGAATGTATAGTGCAAAGGACTGCAACTCTACTGAAAGTTGATTCAATAATCATGTCATTTTAAATGCTCTGTTAATTGCAAGATTCAGTTTAAAGAGGAGAAGCTTCACTTACTTGTGAGGTGCTATTCATCTGTCAACAATTTTATTCCAGTTTAGCTGCTTCTATTTGACATAAAAGGATTTCTGGGTAATAATACAACACATATTCTGTAACAGGATGAGACCAATTCAACCTTTCACACAAAGGATAGAACCAACTGTAAGACTTCCTGAGAGTGAACACATGAGAGGAAAGAGGAGTGAGCCACACTAGAAGAGAAGTATGAGAAATACAATTCACTATATTTGTTTCACTTTTCTGTGAGTACTTCTCTGGTCTTCAGGGTAAGAGGAAAGGCTGTCTAATCTGTAATCAGTTTATCGAATGGGACAGACTTCTTAAGGCACAAGCAGAAAAGAGTTTTAATTTTTCTCACACCACAGCTTTCAAACATTCTCTCCTGTATTAGAGAAACAGAACCAATAGGATGTGTATGCATACTGAAAGATTTATTTTAAGGAATTGGCTCATGCAATTACGGAAGCTAGCAAGTCCAGAATCTACAGGGTGAGCTGGTGGGCTGGTGGACTGGAGACCCAGAGAAGAATAAAGTTACAGTTCTGAGGGCCATCAGATTGAAGATCTAGGAAAGAGCCAATGTTACAGTTCAAGTCTAAAGGCCATCTGCTGCAGAATTCACTCTTGCTGGAGGAAGGTCAGCCTTTTTATTCTATTCAGGTCTTCAACTAATTGGAGGAGGCCCACCCACATTACGGAAGGCAATCTGCTTTACTCAAAGTCCACCAATTCAAATGTTAGTTTCATCCAAAAACACCCTCACAAAAACATTCAGAATTATGTTAGATGACATGTCTGAGCACCATAGCCTAGCCAAGTTGAAAAATAAAATTAAAAATCACATTACCCTTTCCTACTTTTTGCAACAACTTAGAGTTTACAGCCATTTTCAGTTCTAGGATGTTCTAATGTTTAGATTGTAAAAAATCCAGTCCAAAGATCAATTTCACATACACCTTCCCTTAACCTGGGTTTGACCAGTATCTTGAGAATTCACAGAAAGGAAGTGAGTTTGTCATGGACTGCTCATTTATATTCCTACTTTCCCACATTTCTCTAGGAGTTATTCCTCTTCTGTCTTTTACCAACATTCAGTACATTGCCATCGACCTCTAAGGAAGTTCTAAGTTATCTAGAACCTATGTTTAGAGCTAGGCTGTGGAGTCTTGACACTTATCTTCCTCAGATTTGCTATCTTAGCCTACAATTTGCAGTAACAGCCTAGTTGTTTCAAATATGGTTACATACATTACCTCCTAGTTATATACACAGCTGCGCACGCATGTACACACACACACACACACACACACACACACAGCTGTCTCTTGAAGGACTATGTAGGAGATCCAATCTAAATCTTCTCTGGGAAATTAAATAATACATAAATAATTTGCAGGAGAAAGTACTGCTTCTTTGGAAGTGAATCCATGCCATTGGTACTGTTTCTGTTTGGATCAGTCCCAATTACAGTATTATTTCACACCAGCCAGAAACTATTAAATGTTATGTAACTCGTAAGATTTATTTTAATGCAAAGATATAGCTATTCCACCATGTCATATTTCTGTCATGCATTACATGTAATTCTGTAATGTTACTACATGACCACTTCTCTTATATGAAGAGAATCATGAATTAAAAATAGTAACAATGTTATGAATCATGCTACAGACAGTAATTCTGTTCAGTGGTCAAGTATTTCTGTTCAGATTGATTTAAATACTTTATATGTCTTAGTGCTTTGTAATGTGTTGCTATACCTTTTATCAATTCAAGAGTAAAATATATTCAAGTCAAAGGCTTGTGAGCATGGTCAGTCTCCAAAAGATTGCATCTTAACTCCCAACCACCGTTTGGTGCAATGTTCTTCTTTTACTACCAGTATTCTCCTCGTGTGGGGGAAGATGTATTTTCTCTAAGATACTAACCATCAGATGGGCACCTACATTATTCTTCTACTCTTAAATTTGTTAGTATGGCATTTAAGAGGTTTTTTATGAATTCGAAAATTATAAATAAAAATTAAAAGACTATTACTAAGATAAAACATGTGAGCTTAAACAAAAAGGTACTACAGTCACAAGGTAAACACTAGAACAAAAAGCTACAAAGGCAAAATAAAGTGATCCTTACCCCATTTCTTAGATCTTACTTTCAAAGATGAGGACTTATAAAAGGAAGTACATACATCAGTTCAGAATATTGATTCTGAAGCTGGTCTTCCTGGATTTGAATCTTAGCTCTTTTGCTTATTACCTGTATATGTTCTAGAACAATTTACTCAACACTTCACAAAGCCAGCTTCCTTATCTATAAGCTAGGGGTAAGAATATGAGCTAATACATAGGATAGTAATGAGCATTACATGAGTTATTATATGGAAAGCACGTAGAACAATATCTGAAATCCACTGAATGCTTATGAAATAAATCATTATTATATATTATTCTAGAAAAATAATTGTATATCCTCCTAGAAAAGTTATTGTGAATATTACAGTGTAATTTTCTTTTTAAAAACTCACCTAGGCCGGGCGCGGTGGCTCACGCCTGTAATCCTAGCACTCTGGGAGGCCGAGGTGGGCGCATCGTTTGAGCTCAGGAGTTCGAGACCAGCCTGAGCAAGAGCGAGACCCCCGTCTCTACCAAAAATAGAAAGAAATTAACTGGACAGCTAAAAATATATAGAAATAATTAGCCGGGTATGGTGGCGCATGCCTGTAGTCCCAGTTACTCGGGAGGCTGAGGCAGGAGGATCGTTGAGCCCAGGAGTCTGAGGTTGCTGTGAGCTAGTCTAACGCCACAGCACTCACTCTAGCCAGGGCAACACAGTGAGACACTGTCTCAAAAAAACCAAAAAAGAAACCAAAAAAAACCTCATCTATTAGGTACAATGAACATTATTCTGGTGACAGATACACTAAAATCCTTGATTTAAGCATTACACAAACTATATATGTAACAAAAACATTTGTACCCCCTTAATTTTTTGAAATAAAAAAATTACACAAAATCAATACTGATGTTAACCTACTAAATACATTGTTCAGCACTTTATACTTTTTTATTTAATAATGCAGCTTGGAAAGCTTTCCACATCAGTGTATAGACATCTACTTTAATCTTTTTCATAGATGCAAGCATTTTATTATATCAAATTATTGACCATATTGTGTTAGGTCCTTACTGATATACATTTAAATTACTTCCAATTTTTAATATTATAAAAAATGCTTCAATCAACATAATTGTACCAATAACTGTATGTATTTTGGGGATTTCTGTAAAGTAAATTCATAGCTGTGAAATAGCAGATTCAAAGGATATTTTCATAAATTTTTATAGATTTTTTACTAAGTCCTACAGAATTATCCATATAATTACATTTTCAAAAAAGTATACAATAAGATATTGATCATGTGAAAGAAATGTTAAAATTCTACCAAAGGACATGACAAATAAACAGAAAACATAATATTGCACAGATTTAACATTTGTCTAAAAAAGTTTTTATATTCAATGAATATCCTAATTAAAATACCATAATAAAATATTAGAATGTATTTTTAATTATTATTTTTAATTGATACATAATCATACATATTTATGGGGTACAGTGTGATATTTCAATACATGTATACAACGTGTAATGATCAAATCAGTGTAATTAGCATATCTGTCACCTCATTTACCATTTATTTGTGTTGGGAACATTCAATATCCTGTAGTCTAGATATTTCAAAATATATCATAAATTATTCTTAATTATAACACAAAGAACACTACAACTTCTTCCTCATATTTAGCTGTAATTTTGTAAGAAAGCATTTTAAGTAAAAAAGAAAAAAAACAGGAATTACAGTTATCCAGAAAAAATTTTTTTAATAAAAGAAAAAGAAAGAAAGAAAGAAAGAAATGTAAGTGGCGGGTAAAGAATGTAAAACTGTCCTGAATTAAAATACTTTAAGAGGCTATAATACAACTTAAGACAGCAGGTTGGTTACCAGAGAGGGAAAAAATAAAAACAAAAAACAGAAGGGGACCAATTTAACATATAGGAATAAAGACATCAGAACTAAATACATGAATATCTACCAAACAATAAGCACGGCATTTCAAATTGATGGAAACTTTGGATTTTTTAAAAAACAATTGCTATTACTTTAAATGCTAAATATTTGGAATATAATTAATCTGGATCCCTAGGTTACTTATTGCATGGAAATTATCTTAGGCATACTAGTTTTAATTATGGAAACAAGAAATCACAAACCCAAAAGAAAATATGTGCAGATTTATTTATAAAACTGAAGTAAGGAAGACTGTAAGAGAGAAGGTAGATATACTTTACTACAGAAAAATTAGAAACTTGTGTACAGTTAAAAACAGGAGTGATGACCTTAAAAAACCAGTAGGTGTAAATACAAAAGGGAAGCCATAGCTAATATTTTATTTGAGATGAGGAGAGATCATTGCTTAATCCAAAACCATGCAATTCTAATTCTTAAATTCTGACCAAGTGGAAGAAATTTACTAATTTACTAATGTAAATTTGTGCATGGTGAACAGCCTAAGACCACTATGAAAGTTTTGTCTTCCTGGTTGTGTCCTGCTAAAGCAAACTTCTATGTTTGGTATAATATTGTGAGTGACTGAATTCTTATGCCTCCCCTTCCAGGAATGAAAAAAGATACAACATTCTTGCTCTATCCATTCAAGTTTAGATATTACCAAATCTAACTACTTAATTTAATACATTCTATGTCTGATTATGATCATTTTCAAAAGTTTACACTTAACTTGCCTCATAGATATATGAAATAAACAAAGGCCATTTGTGTTCTCTGAGTGAAGACAGTTTCATTACTGCAAAGCAGCACTATTGTAGTAGTAACAGAATCAGACAGCATTTGAGAAAAAAATATGGCCCTAAAGATCATCTGTGGGTCTAGAGAAATAAAACACCTGACCCTTTGTCTGAGAGTTCAGTTCTAAATGTTTTATTGCTTAAGCAGATGTATAATTATAAATACCAACTAAGCATAATCCTATCCTTCTTTGGATCCTACGTGAAGAAAATTTCATGAAGTAAACACGACATATTTTAGAAGAAAAAAGTCAACATGTTTCTTCTAAAATGAGAGAGGTAAGATCAGAAATAAATGTTCTTTAGATTAAATCTTTAAGCTTTAGCCTTATTTTTTTTTATTATTTTATACCTACTTTATGAAGACCCTGTAGGAGTCTAAAGCCTGAATCAGCTTTTATGAAATGGAATGTATCAAACTGAGATGCTCTCAGTAGGCAGATCATTTGAAGCTGGTGCTGCCAGAGGAGACACTGGTCTTTTTTAGAAACGTTTGCATTTTAGAAAATTGTCTTTTCCCACCTGACCACCAATAAATTGTGAAGTCTTCAAAACTTACGTCTGACAGAGGAAAAGAAAAAGCTGTTGTATATTTTTGAGATTTTTCTTTTGTATATTGGCAGGGGAGGAGGCGGACTGAGTGCATATGGGGAAAAAAAACAGTTTATAAAGAAAGAATCCTGTTCTCAACTCAAATATATAACAAAGTCTAAAGAAGAATGACGTTCTATTGTGGAAGAATGAAGGAATTTGTCATTTGGGGTTAATTTTACAAAGTATATCAGTTTGAACGGTTTACGTGTGGCCAGTACTATTTAAATGACTTTTTTTAAAGGGAACAAAATAAAAGAAAATTCACAGACAAGGATCACAAAAAGTCTATGGTCTGTACAGTGTCATTTCAGGTGCTCCCAAAGCAGTAGGTTGAAGCCATCGATAGCAATCATACTTCCATTTAGTGAATGCTTATCAAGTGCCATCACTACTCTAAAGTGCCTTATATGCATTGAATCCTCACCAAAACCCCACGAAGCTGGCATTTCTATTATTGCCACCTTACTGTTAAGAAACCAGAGGCACAGAGAAGTTGAGGAACTACTAGCCTGAATACAACACCAGCCAGGATCTTCCAAACCCAGAGCATGCCTAAAGACCCTTTGTGTTGTGCCTGCAACACCTAGTCATTCTTACTAATGGGTGCTTATTCTTTTAAAACCATTTTAATTAGTATTAGGTGGGTTTAGACTAATTAGTTTAGGTAGACCCAAAAATTATTCAGTGACCTTTTAATACTCACATTGTGATTTCTTTCAGAATTGCTGCCTATTATATTCTTCAGCACATCTATAGTTGTATAGATAAAAGGGTACAATTTCTACTTCCCAAACTTACACTTAGTTTTCTGTTAGCCAGAAAACTGTCCTGTACAGAAAAGTGTTTAACTCTGTCCTCTTCTTTTGGGTCTTTGATAAGAAGGCACATTTGCATATCATTGCATATCATTCATCGTTTAGTATCTACAATACCATCCATTATGGTACCCCATTTAGTGCTGCCACATATTGTTACACTGAATTCTCTTGCTTGGTAGGATAATGAAAACATTATCAAGCCAGTAAAAATAAAAAGAAAATAATGCCAGGCGCCTTAAACCACATCCCCTGGTTGGCAGAAATGTGCTTTATTCACTCCTAGGTTGACAAGAGTGCCTAAAACTATAACGGTTTTCTGTCTAACTTTTAAAAATAATTAGTCCAGGGAGGATACTTAGCTGCGTGGTCGAATGTTGGCTGTGTTTTACAACACAGCATTTTACGGTTTAAGTATTATGATTGCTTTAGTGTAGTTGTGTCAAATGACCTTGCTATTTTACATCTTGAACAATACTAGTAGTTTGTGCATCTTAGAGATGAGCTAAATGCTATGCCCTAGAGTGTGGGAAATTGTTGTTTAAGAATACTTTTATTTGGAATGTTTGCTTTCTGTCTCCACTGCCTTCCCTTTCTTTTTCTTTTCTTTCTACCCCTGCAGCTTCTTTATGATCCTATTCCCAGCCCCAATCCAACTCGCCAGAAAACTTCAAAGAGAAAATCAAACCATCAGATGTCTAGCTCTGTCACTTAAAAGCTATGTGGTCTTGGGCAAGTTCCTTAACCACTTGAAGCCTCAGATTTCTTTGTAGAGTCTGGGTAATTGTGTATTTTCTCAATCCTGAAATGCACGGTATTTTTTCCTTGCATTTTAACATTATTAAAAGTATGATTCATTTGGGAACTACTGGACATTTAGTGTGAACATATTTTATTTGTCTCATGCATCTATTTTAACATCAATAACATTAAATTGATAAGTGCCATAAAACAAACAAAGCAGTGTAACAGGCTAGAGGTAGTGTGGTAGGGGCTACTATTTTAGATGAGGTAATCTGGAAATACCTCCTTGTACAGGTGACATTTAAGGAGATCCATGAAAAAAGAGGAGAATAGAAGCAGAAAGGATCTGGGGAAAGATGTCTAGACTAGAATTTCTCATCCTCAGTATACTGACATTTGAGGACAGATAATTCCTTGTGTGGGGCTATCGTAGGCATTATAGGATGTTTACCAGCCTTCCTGGCCTCTACCTACCATATTCCAGTAACATCTTCCTAGCTGTGACAATCAAAAATTTCTGCAGATATTGCCAAATGTGGGCAAGCACTGGTCTAGACAGAGGGAATAGTAAATGCAAAGCTCTTGAGGCAATAATGAGCTTGGCATGTTCAAGAAAGGAGGCCAGGGGACTCAAGTAGAAGTAGGAAAGGGATGTGGAGTACCTGTGGGAAGAGCCACATTTGTGCAGTTTTGAGGGCAGTGACAGAGGTTGGTTTTCATTCTGATTTGAAGGAAAGCAATTGTTGGTTTAGAGCACACAGGGACTATGGTTTATTTATCTATCTTCTCCTCCCTGAATTTCTTTATTCCCTCCTTCCTCCTCTCCTTCTCACCCTTTCCTACAGATATTTCCAGCTGTCATTTTCAAGCTATCTTCTCTATGTCTTACCATCAATCAATAACACCCAAGGTGAAGCATTTAATTTACCAAAATCACAAAGGAATCAATTTTTATCATAACAACAAAAAAAGTAAGGGCAAGAAAATAACTAGATTTCTGGAGCTGTGTGATGATATTGGCTTCGTGAAGCTAATATGGGGATGTAGCATGACTTAGGAACAAAGTAGTTGAGGTTAGTGGCATAGTGGTGAGACCATTCTTCAGGAAGAATAAAAGCTCTATAGCCACTATTTGGGAGGATTTAGGGAAAGAGAATGAGTATCTGTTCTCTGTGATAGTAATATTAGTCTCTGAGCTGACTTTTTAATGACTCTTACAGTAAAGATCTATACCCTTCATGGATTTTTGTATTTAGATAACTTGTTTGCTTTTGTGTACAATGTAATGGTTGGATCTCAAGATAGCCTGCCAATATTGGGGATAGATAGCTCTATCCAGCTATCTACCTCATCCATTATTTTCCTACATATTAAGAGCAATGTAAAGAGAATTTTATAGATTTTAGGAAGTAAAATATGATCCTACACTATAAATGTAATAAAAATGCATTTCGCTCTGTATTTCTAATTATTCCAATCTAAATTTCCATGTTTGAATATATCATTTAACCTATGATTAAATTGTCTTTATATTAAGCTTTTCTGTTGAAAATTACTGATTCTTAACCTTGGCTACATGATAGAATTGCCTGGAAAATTTGAATAAACTGTTAATGCTGAGATTCTGATCACAGAGAGTTTAATATAACTGATTCGTGCTGTGGCCTTGGCCTTGGCATTCGCTTTTTTTTTAAAACCTCTTCAGATGATTCTAATATACAGCCAAGCTTAAGAACCATTGGATTAATTCTTGTATCATAGGGTCTAGAACCTTATATGTGTTCAGTAAAAGTTTGACAAATGAATCAAGATAGTGATTCTTGAAATGTCCAAGAGGAATGCTGACATCTACCTCTTGTGTTTCTAAATATTCTTCATTAAAAGAGAAACTCACATGAAAACACATTTGTAAACCATAAAGAAAGATATTAATTTTAGTTTTTCTTCTTTATCTCATTCTTTCAACAATGCGTTGAGCGCACAAAATGCTTTTAGTTTCAGCAATATTTTAAAATAAGCCTACCTTTAATGACTACACCATTCCACAGTGACAAACTGTATCAATATGTGTGGAAATGGGTTTCACACGGAAAATTTCTTTCAGAAGAGTAAGGTAATGGTGATATAAGTCTCTAAACAATTTTCTTACTAAGAAACTCCAGAATAAGGTGTCGGCTGGTCTTCTGTTACAATAATGGCACTGGATCATTTTAATAGTATGATTATTTTAATAAGCCTATTAATATTTCTTAATAATTGAACTGACACTTACAATATGCAACTAATAACACTATTAACAAGATTTAGAATTGACTATTTAGGGTTGTACACAGTTTTCACAGAAGCAGTACTAAATTTACTACAATGCAGCCAACTATCATTGGGATGCATAACAGCAGTTGAATGTGAACTAGCCATTTGTTTTCCAGCCAATCTGATTAAGGTGTAATTCATAACAGAGTAATGAGTCTTCTCGCTTCATACGCTTTTCCAAGTCTCTGTTCTTGCTGAAGGACAAAAATATTTTCATAAAATATCCAATAAATATTAGCAAATTTGGGAGGAAAAGAGAGTGGTTGAATATCCCACTTTTATTTAATGAATATATATATAGAGAGATGCTGATATACAAAATAATGATTAACAGTAATTACCTCTGGGTCATGGGATTATAGTGAAATCAAGATTATTTTTACCTAAATTTATTATATTTTACATGTATGCATTATTTTTGCATCAAGATATAATGCACATATAAAAATAAAATGCAGGTATCACATGCTCACAAATAATGTGATTTTTCAGCACAGTGGTGCATGAGAATTTCTAATAATTTTTTTTCATAATGTACCATTTTGTTTTGGCAAAATGTAAAATGTAAATGTATGAAACAAAAAACAAACAAAAAACAAGTTTGCACATTTTTAATTTCAATGTGTTTTCCAAGGAGTGTTTAGCTGCTATTGTTTCAGGTAAAAGTGTTTGCTGAAAAACTTTTCTTTTAAAAGAAAATCTGAGGTTGGAGGGAAAGGGTCTTATTAGAAGTGTCTACTTTTAATAATGGATTCCCGATATATCAGTGTTAAAGAAAGTATCTTGCTGACAATTACATATATTTGCCAGGGAAATTTTCATCCCAGGGAAATAACTACATTGTTAACTTGAATACCACATAACACAACATGTTTCTTTTCATTTGGTTTTTAAAAATATATTTTAATTTGACTGCCTGTCATCATTTAGCTTTCACTATTTTCTTCTAATGTGTCCTCAGAAAAAGAAAGATTATGCCCATGAATCCTTAAAAAAAAATGTTCTATGCTTTCAGGCTCTCCACTTTGACCATAATTTTGGCAGTAAAAAGAGATAAAAAATGCCCATCTCTAATAACATTATTTTCAATGTCATAGAATTTCTATTCCATTTCCTTTGCTAGTCATGAATCTAGCTAATTGCTTATTCATATTTCCATCACTACCTTCCCTGATCACCTCTGCTAATTTTGATATTTTTTCAAATCTCTGTTGCATATATTCATTCACTCATTTTTTCATCTCTTATTGAGTAATTCTTCATATCAAGATCCTGTTTTTGGTTCCATATAGCATTCCTTTTTGCTATCACATACTTGATTTTTACCGCATATTAAAGTAATTCTCAAAATGTACTGTTTATAACAATCACCAGTTGATTTTGATTCCAGTGGCCTGAGGAACACATTGAGACATTTATATATTTCCTGATAATGCTAGTTATAATTTCATTAACATATTTCCTAGCTCAAACAAATTGTCATTTCCATAATGACTAGAATTGTATCTTGGATGTCTCAGTTTCTTTTTAGTGCCTGGCAACATCCTTCACCCCCTGTAGGTGTTCAATAAATATTTGTTTCACTTGTAAATTATCTACTTTGCAAACACATATCAAGAGAATAAAGATTCATATTATCTATCAGGAGACTGTGAGTGGGAGAGACCTCCTTTAGAGAAGAGCATTATGAATCTTGTGGCTCAATTAGAAGAATGCACATTCTGGAGATCAGACCACAACCTAATTACAAGATCCTAAAATAGCATCCACATTTCTGGTGCCTCCACATGTAAAACAGATACCATCACCTGGCCTGACTCAGTTCATGAGGCTGGATTTCAGGATTTTCTGAAGTTCCTTCCTATTCCTGGATATCAGACTCTACAGATTCCTTCTGGTTATAGAAACACATCAGACTCCTTATGTGAAATTGGCAATTGTGCTTAATCTTTATCCTACCCGTATGTAGTGGTGGAATATTTTCTCCCTCAAACAGGCAATGTACCAAAAAAAAAAGAAAAAAAAAGCAGTCTAATAAATCTGTAGGCAAGACGCCACTGAACTAAAAAAGATGAAGAATTCTTTAATGATCTTAATCATGAGAGCTTATCTGTGATGCTCACTGAACTTTAATGTAAAACCCATAATTGAAAGCTGAGGATATGAGTGGGGAATGTTTCCATCCAGATTAAGCCTAAAGCCAATATGCCCAGTATGATAGTCTGCTAGATTTCATTTTTAGCTTATACATCAATAGATAATTTGAACTGGTTCAGGACAGGGCAGAAAGAGATTGAACATAGAGCTATGCTGTGGATATTTTTGATGTGTTACAGAAAGTGTTAATTAACTTATTACTATAAATGATATGAACAGTATGTGCATTGTATGTGTCTGCACTGGGAATAATGTACATATATTATCTCTAATCTTCAATAAAAAACCTTTCTTGGATATTAAATATGTTTTATACTTAAGTTGAGACTCAGTGAAATTAAGTGTGTTACCAAAATTCCTGTAGATTTTCCACTGTCAGAGTTGAAATCAAACCCTTGTCTGCCTACCTTTAATGTTTATTTACTTTCCCTTTCTCTGTAACTTTATCTGAATTTGGTGAGACATTATAGGAAAATAAATGATTCCTATACTTTATTGCTTTATCAATATAAATGACTAAACTACTATGTTATATATTGTACTGTCAATCTATTACATGTTTGTAGCACTTTTTTGACAATCAATTTTGCATATTCTACCTTATTTGATTATCACAACAATATAGAATGTATGGAATAGATATTTTTTTGTAAATATGAGGAAACTAAGGCTTGAAGAAGCCATAACATTGGCTAGTAAATAGAAGTCACAGAGCTAGTAAGTAGCAGAGTAATATGGATTTAGTTTTCTTTTATTTTTTTTATTTCAAAATATTAAGGGGATACAAGTGTTTTTATTACTTGGATATCTTGTATAGTGCTTATTAGTTTTCTATTGGTCATAACAAATTGCCATTAATGGAGTGGCTTAAAAATTACACCCATTTATTAGCTCACAGTTTTAGAGGTCAGAATTCTGGGCCTAGAGTGATTGGGTTCTATGTTCAAGGTATCACGAGGCTGAAATTAAGTTGTCAGAGAGGCTGCATTCCTTTGTGCAGGTTCTGAGAAAGAATCTGCTTCACGGTGCACTTGGCCAAATTCAGTTACTTATGGTTGTAGGAATGAGGTTTGAATTTCCTGTGGTTGTACAACTGAGATTCCCACTTCCTTGCTGGCTGTTACCCAGCAGTCTCTCATAGAGTCTAGGGACCACCTACACTTCTTGACTGTGGTCTTCACCATCTCCAAGCCAGCAACTGAGGACTTCTCTCATTAAATTTCCTTTGTGCTTCCAATTTTTTACTTCCTCTCTCTCTGACCTCTAGATCCAGATTTAAAAGGATTATGTGATTATGTCATGTCCACTTGGATAATCTTACTGTCTTCTAATCGATTGTAGCATATAGCATAACCTAATCATCAAAGTAAAATACATTCTATTTATAACCTTCAGGGTTATGCACAGGGGTTGGGGAATCTGGCAGGCTATCTTAGAATTCTGCCCATGATAAGTACTCATTCCCAGGTCTTGTTGGTAAAATTAGTATTACGACTCTGTCATTTACTAACCTGGTAGAAATTTATATTTCTCCAGGCCATCACCATTAGGGCTGGCCATGTCACTTGTTTTGCCTAAGGATATATGACCTGAACTCACATATTACCATTTCTTACCAGAAGCTTTAAAAGCCCTTATATGTTTTGACAAATATTTTTCCCTCTGTCACAAAGCCAGCATATCCCAGCTAGGGGATGCTTTGTCTGCATGAGTCCTGGAATAAACAAGACACATGGAGAAGAGCCATAGCAGATCTTTAACATATATCATAAGCAAGAAATCCACCATTGTGATTTTAAACTAACTGATAATTTGGAGGCATTTGCTGCCTCAACATAAACTTACTTAAAGGTAACTAATATAGAAACTGAGACCTAAGTGAAGTACTGCTATAAATAATAAATATATAAATAAAAATTTGAGATTGGTTTTGCAGACGACAGGAAAACTCGATTACATTGGAGGCTGGAGAGATAATGACTCATGTTAATAATGATGAAACCAAAACAAAATGGATTGATCTGGGTAAATCACTAATATATTTTTGGGTGTCAGGTTCCCATTTATATGATATAGCCTCTTTTTTAATACCAGGGTTATAAAGTCTTTTAGTATACTTCTACTTTTTCAGTTATTGAAGTATAAATTTCCCTAATTCAAAGCTGGTTGATCACTTAATTTTTCTAAACTATAATTAATTTAGAAATAATAATAGCTTATGATTATTAGGTCCTTATTATATAACAGACATTCTGCTAAACAATTGAGTATGCCTTCTCATATTTTGATTTTCATAACTATCTTGCAAAGATATAGATACAGGAGGTAAAATGAAAATAACTTCTCTGTGTCTACAAATTTAGTGTGGATTTCAGCCCAGATGATTTTATCCCAAATCCCAACTCAGTTCAAATTTTTAATTCATAATTTTTTCTTACTTTCTTAACACTAATATGCTAGAGTTTGCAAATAAGGAAGAACTCTCAAAGGCAGCTTCAAAACTGAGTATATTTAATTATATGCTTATATCACAATCTAGTTAAACAATCCTTGATGATTTGGAAAAAGCAAAACTGATGATTTTTAAAAATCATAATTTTTCAGATCAACACTCACGAGCCATAGATGTCGTTCTGGATAGGAACGACAAGATAAACCACAAAATCATAAGCTTTTTGAAGATGGACCCCGTTTTTCCTCGCTGGAATGTTTTCTTGAACTAACTCTCACATCCCTTTCTCATCCATCACTTAATTCATGCATTTCTTACACTTAAATTCTTGTTATTTTTTTCTACCACAAATGATCCTCGTTCTATGAATCTGTTAAAATCTGAGGTATCCCTTGACATTTATTTCTAAAGCTGCCTCCTTCTAAATCTCTAAGTATATCTCACTTTCCTTAGAGCTCCCATAGCACTCGGAAATTTTCTTTGACATGTAAGGCACCTGGGTGAGTGGAAAAGAATGAGAACTTTAGAGGCAGGCTGTGGCAAATCCCCTACTCTCCTTTATTAACTATTAATGTGTGTCTGGGTGTCCAGACCTTGAAGATTATTTTAAGCCTTCAAGACTTTCCCTGAGTCCCACAGTCAGGACAAGTTAGCTAACCACCTGCAACCTATTCACAGCCTCAGGTCTGACTTGCTTGTGCTAACATTTTCCCATGTATTGTACCACTTCATTCTGAATCCACAATCTTTCTCCATTTTTGGCTCCATCTTACTCCTCAGACATCATTGCACTGGACACCACTTTGTCTACACTGCATTTTCTCTTTGACTCCAAGTATAATTCACTCACTAGCCACCAGCTCTACTGTTTGAGAAGAATCTAAGTAATATGTTGCTCAGTCTTACCCAGATTTCCCTCCTGGAAGTGGCACTTGTTCAACACGCACCATCTGGATTGCAAACATGGTCAAGATAATAACCTCTGTTGAGTCTGTTTCCTCAATAATAAAATGTGTAAAATTTTTTGTAGTGTGATTTTGAGGATTCCGTGAGATAACATGTGCCAGGCATTTAGTTCAGTGTGCTTTGCACATAATGAGCACTCATTAAATATGAACTTTTTTTCCCCTGTTCTTACTCTAGCCAATATTAAAGTAACCTGCTTTATGCAATCTCTACCTCCTGCCTCTCTTCCATCCCACTAAATGATTATAAGTGCTTCGGAAGTAGGTCCCAGGTCTTATTAATCTCAATATCTGCTACAGTGCTTAGACTGGTGTTATATATTATTGAATTAAATCTATTGGAGCAGATTTACTATATGCTTAGTAGCAGAAGTGAGACTGAGGAAGAATAAGGCCTGGCCTGTGCTGTCTCAGAAGTTACAGTCTATTGGGATTGTGGATTAATACAAATAAAGCCAAAATGACTCTTTTAAGAACGTGGTTAAGGTATATTATGCAGTACAGAGAAATGTTGTAGTCATTCAGGGAAGTAGTACAATAATAAAGACCAAGATAGTAATACAAGGTTTAATAGATCAATAAGAGTATTGGTCAGGAGAAATGGAAGTTTCAGATGCAATACAAATCTATACAAAATATATGGGGTGGTGGTTTCATGTGCCTTATGTAACTGGAAAAATTAGATTATCTCAGGCACATCTGGACCCAGGGTCTCAATCTTATCTAACAGATTTCTTTTTTTTCGTGCCTATTCTTGCCCCTGAATTAATGTATTCTCAGGAGGTATGTTCTGGAAGGAAAGAATGATGGCTATAAGTTTAGCTACCCTACTAGAAAGTCTTTCTGATGATGCCAACATCTTGGGGAAGATTTAATTGATTCAGTTTGAGTCACATGCACATCTCTGAAACAATTAATCTGTTGAGAGGAAGGAGGCATTTCTGAGGGCTTCTGCCAGATCAGGGGGTTGTACCAAGCAGGCCCACTTGAATCACAGGGCTAGAGGAATGCGTTTGGGCAAGGAATGTTAAGGCAGCTGAGTAGACAAAACTAGAGAGTTTCCATTACTTAGGACCCATATCATGTCTCAGAGAATGAACAGCAGTGAGAATGGAGTTTTTTAGGTGGGAAGAACAACAAACCAAAAGACAAAGAGTGGAAGAAAAACAAACTTGACCTATTTATGTAATATTGAGAAAAGTGTCTAAATACAATGCCAAATTTCACAGTACACAGTAAAAAGAACTAAGGAATTGGAGACAGGTAAAACTTGGACAAAAATCTCAACTTCACTATTTATTGGTTGTTATTCCTTAAGCAAGATGTTTAACTGCTTAGAACCTCAGTTTCTTTATCTGTAGAAAGGAGGATGATATGATCTATATCACAGAATCATTCTGACAGTAAATGAGATGTGTCTAAAGTTTCTGGTGCATTTTCCAAAATGTATTACTTAGCAGTAAAAGTAAAAATTAAATGACAGTATGGTGATAGAGATGATGATTAAAATCAGAGGAGTTTGTTTTGGGGAAAGTAGGCACTGGAAGGCAACCACTAGTTAAAAAGTTGCCCCCATCCCTGACTACTGTTAGAGACAGTCATTGTGATTGCTGGCACAGCTCCTCCAGTTAGGAGGTCATCCCGAGGTACAAAGAACATCATCTTGCCCTTGGGTGACAACAGAGATTTTGAGAAGTCGGAAAGCAGAGAAGAAATAGGATCTTGTAATCCACAACTCAGAATTTTGTCTTTCTTTAGAATAATTTTAATCATAATTTCTTCTGGCTTTCATTCGACAGAGAAGTTGGAGAGAAGAGGAGGAACGGGCATATTATTTAGTGAGTCCCATTTGCCACTGCATCGTAGATCACCATATGTTCACCATATCTCTATGAACCTATTTTAAGCTCATTTTGCATGTATGCCCCCAAATTATTTCCATCTTGTACGTCTATATAAAATTTAGTTTTGAGAAAAACTTTCATAGAAGTATAGCTTTCAATCTTTTGCTGCTCTAAGTCTAATTTATTTATTTTGCTTTTATTTTTCACAAGTTTCTTATTGATGGTTTTTAGAATATTATTTTCAAGGATCCTGGACTGATTCTCCATGATAACTCTTCTTATATCCTATGGAGAACAAATGTATAAGAATCTGTATATAATTAACAATTGAAAAAATTTAGCTAACATTTAAAAAGAATATGAAACATTGAATGGCACTATGACTTAGCAGTTGGCTGTTTTTCAAGACTATGAAATGTAAGAAAAACTTAATCCTTTCTATGAATTGTTACCAATCCAAAGTTACATTTTATTTTTCCTTCATTATTGCCAATTTCTACAACATATACACTTCTCAAATTAATTTATCCAGTGTCCTCTTCAAATATAAGAAAAATGAGACTGCCTAAAGTAGTCAGAATACATTGTTTGTATCGGAGGCATCTATCACATAGATGACTCTATATTCTGAGTCCCAAAAAACAATTATACTGTTTAGAATTCTACTTTATCTTTACAGAATGGATTTGTCTTTTTCAGGAATCCTAGATTCATTAAGGTATTTAAAAGTCTAGTATTTGAATTATCTTTACTACAATTGGTTCAAACTCTATTTAAGAAAAAAAATCAACTATTTTTTTAATTATTGGTAAAATTATTGAATTTTCCCCTAATAATATATGTAGGTTTAATTTAAATCTTATAAACACGAAGTGTACTAAGTTGGACACCCCAAATGCAAGTCCAGATCATGTTCATTTCAGTAGGTCACAAAATCTCATTTTGGAAGGCATGCATCATCTGTGATAATGCCTTGATTAAAATGACCCTAAAGGGGCAAATGTGCATTTGGGCTTTGAAAATGAGCTTATCATTACTTCTGAAGAAGTGAAGCAATCAATAATTTTATCACCTCTTCTCCTTCTGATAGATCTTTAGAGGGAAAACTGTGGTAATGGATAATCACATTAAGAGAAACAACAGAAGAAAAAAGCCACCAGAAGAAAGGAAATATGTTCTAGTCAAATTTTCTTGCACCTAAATAGCAAGTTTAAAACTAGTTGGCTTAATATTAATATTTTTGAGACAGTAATATTTCAAAACACACGTACGTATGTTACCTCATTTAAACTTTATCAAGAAATGGAAAGTAGATAGAAGTGTGAAAAAACCAAGACACAAGTGAGTGAGTTACCTGTATCTGTCTAGACAAGTTTCTCAACTCCTAATTATCACATGAGACAATGTCTATCAAATGCTATGTGCACAGTGTCGGGATCCTGGGTTCCCCTGCACTTGCTAACATTGCCTGGTACCCTAATAGGATCAATGAGCTAGGAGGCATTCAAAACACATTCAAAAAATCCTTTTTTAAAGTTATGATAAAATACACATAACATAAAATTGACACTGATTGTTGGCAATACTAAGAGACACAGAATATGAATGCCTGGATTTGCAGATTCTGTTCCATTAGAATGTACATTTAATGAGGACAATGGCTACACCCTTAAACAATGCCTGGCACAGTCTGTACACGCAATAAATATTTACTAAATGCTTTAGGGAAAGCTCTTTTCCACATTATACATGCAGCCTCAAATCCCATAACCTCTAGCAGAACACATTTCCCCTTTCTACCTTAGTTTCTTCATCCAGCAGATTTAAATGTTGCCGTGTCACTTTCCAAGACCACATACAAAATATTACACATTAAATCATAAGACGGAAGTAAAGATTAATTATGAATGAGAGCTGGTGAAGGACAACAACACAGGAAGCCACAAATCCAGTGACATTTTAAATAGACTCCTTGATTACAATGCTTTATGTAGAAGAGGTGGACGGCTATACCACTTCTAAGCCCTTAAAATAGCAATGCTTAAATAACGAGCTTTGAAAGATTAACAATAGATTTTAGCTCTACCCCTGCAACAGCATAACAATGTCATACACACACATACACACACACAAACACACAGAGAAATAATAAGCTGAAGGCTCCATTGAAATATTTGCATCTTAGATATCTTCTTAAAAGCTATGTGAGCACAAAAGATGCCACTGCTGTTCCAACACATGAGCCTTTGATGTTCCCTCATCTTTACATCATAGAAGGAGCTCAAAGGGTTAATTAAAATTTAATGATATCGGCAGTATTTTGAAAAAGTTATGAACTTGGGTGAGATCAATCACTTTCTTGGACTGCCTGACTTCAAAGCAGACATTATGCAAAAGGAGAGAGGGGGAAAACTGCTCCCATTCTGAACTGAATTCATAAGCAAGGATTTTCTCATTAGTGGTCTGTACATGGAGGAGATTCCAAGTTCAAACTAAAAAGAGGTGAGATGCCAAAAAGTGGTTAATCTGAATGTTAAGCCTTTGATGCTGATCGCATTTATATTTGAATGAACATGTTACCAGAAGCATGGAAACACTGAAAGACATCAAATCAGGAAACTTGGAATTAGGGAGGATAAACAGCTTTTTTTTCTTGACTTCTGCTTTTGAAATCACATTTTGTTTGCCTGGATTTAGCAAAAGAAGAAACAAAGAAAATCAGACTAATTAACTTGTTTACTCATTCTTAGTGACATTCTATAGAATGACATTTAAAATAACTAATCTAAACTTCTGTCAAAATGTAAACTTTTGGCTCTCTTTTAAGGTTTTTCTCTACCTGTGTCATCATTACTTAAGTTCACTAACTATAATTTCACTCTTCCTTTGAAATTCTTTTATGTATGTAAAGGGTGATATTTTTCAACAAAAAGAAAATACCTTTTTTTTTCTTTTACACACGTTTATGCATCATTTGTGGTTATAACTTGAAGTTAATTTGGTCACATCAACATAAGTTATAAACATAGGAGGAAAGCCTGTTTTGAAACAAATATGAATCGTCACTGAAGGCCAGGAAAAGCTCCCAACCTGGCTCTGAAAAGACCAAATTGAATCAAAAGCTCCTATCTAGCTATCTAGTCACACCTTGCCTTAAACATGTGGGCAGCAAAGGTTGGTGGAGGATTAAGAAGGGGAAATTAGCAGAATCATATATATTTGGCAGTGAAATTCACATGGGATGTCCATTCACGAAATATTGTTAGAGGAAAAAAATGGTTGTATATATTCTCATCTGAACAATGCTAATAGAAAAATGAAATCATAAAAGTGCCCAATTTGGGAATATTTGAAAATATGCTGGTTTCCTCCAGTACATTTTTCTCTCTAGATATTTTTTTTAAGATAGAAGAATAGCATTTCCATGAGATCTTAAATTTACACAATCTGATGAATTCTGTTAGAAAACTCACAACATGATCATGTATCATCAGTTCAAAGGAAGGATTTGGTATACTGATGATTCTATCTATTCAGGAAATTATCTTAATCTTATCAATATATTTAATATTTCTTCTGTTTACAGATTACAAAATCTTCCCTGGACTCTTACAGATGCAAAAATTAAGAGCACCCTGTCAGATGACCGATTTTTTATCTGATTAAATGAAACATAGGAATTATACTCAGTATTTGGAGTTTTGACTCACTTTTTGTTTGTGTTTTGATTTTAAGCAAGGAAGGAATGTCTTATGGTACACAAAGGGTAGAGCTGGGGAAATAGATTCAAATGCGTGGAGGAGTCCTGCAGGTAACAAGCACAAGCAGGAAGTCAGGTGTAGGGCAACTGTGAGTGGAGCTGATAGCTCAGCTAAAGTCTTCCACATTTCATAAATTGAAAATTGTTATCATCACCTAAAAAAACCACATCTGGTGGTGAGATTCAGCCAGTAGCCATCTGTTCAGAACCTTGAAACTACATTTAATTTTCTTGAATTAAATATAGTGATTGTGGCAGATACAAACTTTGATGCTCTCCATATTTTCAGAAACTAAACAAAACACTTCCCCCTCACAGGTACTGTTTATCCACTGCTATTCTCTGGTTCATTAGGAAGCAATAGCAAATATTCCTTTCAAGTATCTCTTCTTTATAATCTCAAGAAAAATTCTCTTAGTATTATACTTTTTGTGTTCCCATGTTTTTGTTCTGTTTCTCTGTTTCTTTAACTTAAAAAACAAAATAATTCAATTCTTTCCTTTTGTTCCTTTTTCTTCACATATCGCCAAGTATACTATCCAGATCATATTTCATTTTTTTCCTTTATTTCTGAATATTTTTAACACACAATATATAGGTAACTGTATGTTGCAAACATTTACATAGCACGTACTCTCACATAGTACATAGGTAAATGATATGATAGGCAAAAGTCACTATGAAACAATAGCATATGGCGAATATATCAGAATTTTGACAGGTTCGAGGGTGGGGAGTAGAAGATGAACGGTATACAGGTTACAGTTTTGAATCAGGTGAACAGGGTGGACAAGGGTAAGAAAGTGATCTGTAAGTAAAGATCTGAACACAATGAAGTAAGTCAGATAATGCTGATGGACAAGAGCATTCCAGGCCAAAGTAGCCATGCAAAGGCCTAACGGGAAGAATGGTTGGCATGTTCAAGTTGAACAAGCGCTTTCTGAGGCACAGGAAGCAAGGAGAGATTCCACACATCAGGGCTCTGTATCAATTCATATTTCAAGGCAACTTTAGCAGAGCTATTTGGTATCAATCCTGTTACTTTCCTTTTTTTTTTTTTTTAATCCTGTCTTCTCATTAATCTAGTGTTTCCCCATCTCCCTGCCTCATCCCTGTTTTCTTTTTGTTACATTTCCTTCTAACATGAATCACAAATGCTGTGTCAAGATTAAGACTTCTCTTTGTATCTTTTTATTTTTATTTCTATAAAGAAAAGTATCAACATAAACAATGCCAACAAACAAACAAATGATTCTAGCAAGAAATTTTGCTAAAGACATGGAAGACAATAGCTTTTTCATTTTAACGCACATGTTTACAAGTTCTTGAGGAGCTGAAAAATATTTATTACAACTGCATTGCCAAGCCATACTTGAACTCTCAAAGTCTGTGGCTCATTTTATGTTCCTTTTTCCTGGTATTGTTTGTATTAGGACTGAAAATTCTAAAGTTGTCAAATGAAGTGGCACCAAGTTCACTGACAGGGAGAACTTTTTATTTAATTATTCTTAAAATTTTTGGTTCATTTGTACATTATAATTTCGTTTTTGGAATGACCCACCTCCATCTTGAACAGGAGGGAAACAAACCCTGTAACTCTTGTACTTTGACAAGCAGAATACTTTAATAATGATTTTACTTCTCAGTCAGAATAAAATTAGCTGAGTGTTTTTTATGTGACTTTGTTAATATCACTTCATACCGCAAATTCCATGAAAAAAGAAAACGCAAGACCCTTCAGTAAGGACCATTTATGATTCTCTCCCAATTTCACAGTATGGTGCTTTCCTAGTTTGCATATATCTCTTCCTGTAACTAAGAAAACATTTTTTTCTATTTTAAGTTTTTAGCCTGAAAAGCAGTACTAAGTTCATTTCACTGGAAATAACCAAAACAAGTAACTGAAAATCAATATTTTCTATATTTTTAAAATCTGTACTTGAAAATTTATTTTTGGAACATGGGGCTTAGTTTTCACTCCTGATCCCCACTGTCAAAGATACCCAAAAAAGCGACTAGATTTCACAATACTGATGCAGGTCACAGATGGAATAAATCTCAAATGTGTAACTTGAGGAGATTAAGATTAAGTCCATAGGGAAATTCCAGAGGGTGACCATCAGTGGGAAGTCCTATGATTGAAGCATCTAGCTTAGAAAGTCAAACCAGAGATGATGGGAGTGTAATCACAGAGAATGAGAATGAGAGATCAATCAGCGGAGACAGATGAAATGAGGTGCAAAAAAAGTCCTATGATAAAGAAATGAGGGCTTTAAATTTACCAGCCTCAAATGAGCAAGGAAAAAAATAGAGAGGAAAAGATCAAAAAGAGCAAGGGAGACAGAAAAGAAGGAAGAAGAAATGGAGAGGTTTAAAGGTAGAGAAAGGAAGCAGAAAACCAGACTGAGTCAGCACAGCTGATCATTTATGACATTTAAAAGGATAGGTTTAATGAAATAGGTTTACATTAAAGGAGGCAGGGTGACATAGAAGTTAAAAAACACATGCTCTGAATTTAGACCATCCGAAAGTCCTGTTTCTATTAGGTATCAGCTAAGTTGTTGGGTCAATCCTTAACTTTGAAAGCTTTTGTTTCTTTATCTGTAAAATAGGATAATATGTGCATAACTCACTGTAGTTTTGTCAGAAGTCATGAAATAATGCTTGTAATACATTTCTTATGGTATCTGGAGCATAGCAAACAGTTTAAAATGTTACTTATTATTCTTATTCAGGCTAACAAAGTGTTTAAAGAAGTTTATGCTAATTCACTTTTTTAAAATAAATCATTGCACTTCATAGTTAGCCTTTCATAGTATCATTTAAATATCAGCTACCTAAACAGCAATCTTGTTTTTTTATACCCCCTTTTGGTATAATTAACTGAAAATAAACTCTAAAGAAAAGTTGGTTTCTTGTTCTCCTAAGTTTAATATGCCATCCCCCAATTTTTGCCACCACTTTCACCCCAATGAACCCAAAACTCTTAAGCTAATAAATACTATATATAATTTGGCAAGATCAGTTCACATAGTGCATAGACTTGATATGTAATATATATGCCTCAGTGGAATGTGTGTCTAGAGAAGACTCTATCAAAATGAATGTCCCATTACAAATACCAGAATCTGTGCACTATGGGATATGGCAGAGTGGAGGTCCCTTAAATCATCTGATCCTTTCTACAACACTGAGTTGAAGCTACTATCTACTAATCTACCTTGGCAACTTGTCTCTTCTCTGCTCCTTCCCCCTAGTTCAGCTACTATCATCCCTCAGAAGTAACTCCTATAGTTGAATCTTATCATGTCTCCCACGTCTATTCTTGTCATCTTCCAAGCATTTTTGGCAGAATTATTTTTCCAAATAATATATTTGGAAAATATATTGACAAATATATTTGACAAAGCAACTGACAAAGCAACTGCCCTGATGAAGGCCTATTACTGTTCTCCATTGTTACTGCAATATACATACAGATCCCTTTAAAAAATTTTTTTGATAGTTTTGATCATTTACATCAAAACAATAAACATGAAAATTCTATACATCGTCTACAGGACTTTACCCACAGCCTCATTCTCCTCTTTATCTCCTGTCCACTTGCTCACTCCACACCCTAATCACTGTGACTTGTTCTTGCCCCTGGGCGTAAGCACATACTTTGTCCTCCTTCTCCATTTAGGCTCGGGCTGCTCTTTTCTGACTTCCCACAACTTATTCAGGTTAACTCTGCAGATTTCAACTGAATACTATCCCAGAAACTTTCTTCATCACTTCACCTGTGCTCTGCCCTCACCCCTAGTAATTCAAATGTCTGTGTTATCACTTTCCAAGATCCTGTCTCTTCTCTTTGTAACACTAAAATATCAAATATTCTGTCATTTTCCTTGAACTTTTCTATAAATATTCTATTTAAATTGTAACAGCCATGATATTTTCATCCTTGTAATTGCGATTTAATATTTATCTCCCTATTAGAGTTTAACCTTTATTAGAATCGGAACTTTGTTGTCTCGCGATTAGACTCCAGCACCTACTGTGTAGTTAATGTAATGCAAATGTTTTATGTACTAATAAATAAATAAAAGTTTCAGGAAGCATATTTGGTTCTTTAACATATGTGATTTTCTGCCCACCAGGCAAGGTAGATAGTGCATCCCTATTTACAGCTGATGAACCCAGTCAAGAGAGGTTAAACACATTTTCAAGATCACATATCTACCAGGTACCAGAGCTAAAATTAAAACTTATGTTTTACTTAGAATCCAAGGCTCTATTCTCTACATCCTGCTAATTCCTACCCTTTCAGTTTCCTGAACTTTGATCCCACAACTACCTGTGTGAACTTATCCCTATTACCATCCTGCTAAATCTCCCTTAGTTGCGTTCTGTGCTACATTTCCTTGATTTCAGGCACCGTTTTATTCAATCTTGACCAAAGGGAAACAGGACTCCTGAGTCCTTGAAGAATCATCCAGTAATGAACTCTACATTATGTGTTTCTCTCTCACCTCACTTACAAAGGGTGTAAATGTTGGAACTGTCAGAATCAAGCATAATATCACCTAGAGCTTCTTACCATCCTTAGATTCTTTCTGATTGAGTCATATATCTCCAGATGGTATCAGTGCTACTTGAAAGACTAGTTTCAAAAAATATTTCTTTTTCTTTCTACCCCAGTTAATATAGTAATAGGATATTTTGTCCATTAAAGTTAAACATGTTAATCTTTTTTTGAATCTTTTTTTTTTTTTTTTTTTGAGACAAGAGTCTTGCTCTGTTGCTCGGGCTAGAGTGCCGTGGTGTCAGCCTAGCTCACGGCAACCTCAAACTCCTGGGCTCAAGTGATCCTTCTGCCTCAGTCTCCCGAGTAGCTGGGACTACAGGCATGAGCCACCATGCCTGGCTCATTATTTATATATATATACATTTGTAGTTGTCCAGATTATTTCTTTCTATTTTTTAGTAGAGATGGGGTCTCACTCTTGCTCAGGCTGGTCTCGAACTCCTGACCTTGAGCGATCCACCCGCCTCGGCCTCCCAGAGTGCTAGGATTACAGGCGTGAGCCACCGCTCCCGGCCTAAACATGTTAATCTTGTTTGAAATAACAACAGGTGAAGAGAAACAAAATGAAAATGCATTTTATTTGTTTGGTTGGCTGTTGTTTTTTCTTGGGGGTGTGTGTGTGTGTATGTGTGTGTGTATATATATATATATATATATATATATATATATATATATTTCAATGAACCTTCTCATTGGAAGCTAAAATAGCTTAGACAATTAGAGTTCTCTGACTTTCAGAAATGTGAAATGTGAACAGGAACCTTCATCTTCAACAAAAGTAGCATGTGTCTCCCCATCCGCATGTCAGAGCCTAGGCACCATCCCCTGTTTTGCTGGTTCAAGGGAAAACACAGCCTCCTGTGTACATTAATGAGGCACAAGCTGTATATTTTTAGATATCAAAATGACTTTAAATGCTGATCCTTTGATGTCCTTAAGGGATACTACCAAGAAATGCCGAATATTAAGACCAAGGAATGAATATGTATGTCCAGATTATGTATAAATGATATATAATCACTTGTTAACCTTTATAGTCCTTTTAGAATAAGTGTTAAACGAATAAGGCTAGAAGAAATAAGCCGTCTTTTGCCCTTTCCTTCCCTAGGGTTTTATAGTTCAATGCCCTCCGCTCCCATTGAAAAAACGTGGTTCTAACATTCTTTCAGAATGGTTTTTATGCTTTAGCATGGTTCCCAAAATAGCCAAATAAATTCTAAGTGTATGTTTTCATTACAAATATTCAATTATTGTTCATGTTAGAAAAGAAGTTACAGAAAAGAATAAAATCCTACCGTGCCATGTTTATCACATTTGGGCTGATGAGAGTGAACAGAAAACCATTTTTATCCATTCTCATATCCTAGAAAATGTCATCCCATAGATATTTCTAAATACAGTCAGAGTATTTTAGAGCCAAATCAGAAAAGGATGGAATTAGCCTAGTTTAAGGGAAGGGACAGAGCCTTGCCCATTTAGATACTTTGCTTCTCAGGAACCATGGAAAAATTCTGTAGTTTATCTTGAAAAGAAAGAATCCATCCCAGCCTCCCTGGAATAAATTGCAAAAACAGATTTCCAATGCATCTCAATGATTTGCCAAAGGGAATGAGGCCTGGTCAGGCGGGTAGACTGGAATTGGAGAAGGCGGTTCTTTTTACTTTCTCACCAGAGCTCTAGGTCACTGTGCTTTTTTATTCATCAACTAGAAGGTCGACTGCTTTTTTTTTTTTTTAAGTACTGTTATAGGTGTGAGTTCATGATACCCACCTTGACTCAATCATTTGGTGCTACTTCTAAGAGTACATAAAATATCAGAGAGTAAAATTATAGAGTAAAATACCAGGATGACATAAATTAATTAAATGTTCATTTGTGCTATGTATTCCACTTTGTGTTAGAAGCACAGGACTAAGTCATGAGCTAAAAAGACACTATGCCTGCCCTTACGCAACTTAAAATCTGGTGAGGGATACTGGCACTAAGTAACCATCGAAATAAATGTAAATATACAAACGTGATTAGGACCATAAAGGAGTGGCACATGCCAACATAAAGTCCTATAACTTTCTCTTATTCTGGAGCATAAGGGAGGATGTAAACACATTTTAGATTAAAGTAAAATGTTTTAAGAAAGCATATTTTGTTGATATGATATGAAACAATTGAATAATGTTTACTTGCCTTCATTGCTGCATTTAAAAATGATTTTGTAGTTTCTACATTAATACGAATTGAGGCATTTGCTTCAATTTCATACAAAAATATGCCATAAGCATAATAGCTCAATATTCATAATGGTATGTTTTTAAAAAATAAAAAACTATCCATCTCCATGATCTTGCTAAAGATAACTATACAAATACTCTATTTCCATAAAAATTCTATATTTTATTGTATGATGTATGACCTATCCCAGGCATACAAATACTTTCTTTATATTAAAAATAAACTCTTTATATTATATTGAAGGAGAATTTCCTCAATATAAACTAGATGGTAAATTAAACTAAACTAAATGGTAAGAATAAAATTAGTCGCTATTGAATAAATGGTATTGGGATGAAATTCTTTCTGCAACAGGTAAGGTAGGTATCCAATGTTATCATTTCAGTTACTAATAATTACACTTCACTGAAAAATCATGGAAATAAACAATACATATATGTTTTTCTGACAGAGAGAGACAGACTATTTTAAGAAGACTGAATGAGTATGTGAGGAAGCATGTACTTGGCAAGCTCTTCTGAAAATCTCAAGATTGTGAAGAAGGTAAGTCATCAAAGCAATTGATTGGTAATTGGTATTGATACACGTTAAAATATCTAAAAAGCTCATATTTTTTCTTTAAAACTCCATTTTAAGCTGTAAATTAGTAAATAATAAAATGTTCTTAATTTATAAAATATACTGTAATGGACTCTTTTTGGTAACCTTAGCATAGAGAAGAATTAGGACTTGAATACAGGTATCAGAGTAAGAAAGTATCCCTTGAACTAAAAAGGAACCAAAAGTTGTTGCAAGTTGACCAAATGTCAGCTTATATAAGCACGTCTCTATGAGAAACAGAACGTACTTACTATCAGAAATCCTTAAAACTTAAGGTGGGGGAGAGAAGAAGGCAGGTGTTAGAAAACCTCTATTTTAAATAAGTTAGAAGTAAAGCCTTAAATTCAAGGTCTTTACATCTTTCCTTTCTATTGGAAGGTCTTTGGTACTGACCTTTGTCAGGCTTTGCCTGCCAATGTCTTCATATCTGTCTGCTTTGTTCACTTTGCATACATTATTTGTTTTCTAAACTTATGATTTCTAAACTTATGATTGTCTCATATTTCAGTTTTCTTTTAAATAAGAAAGAAAATGAGTAATTGCAAGGCAGGGATATTAAAATAATGAACCCCGCTGCATTCAGAGTCTGAATGCTGTGTGTGTGTGTGTGTGTGTGTGTGTGTGTGCGCGCGCGCGCGCGTGCGCGTGAGTGTGAAGACAGAGAGGGTCCCAGTCACTCTGTGTTGACATCACTTCCTGGCAGTAAGTTATCTCTACAGCACTCTTGATAGTCTCCTAGTGAACTAAAAATGTTAATGTATCTTCCTGGATACCTCACATATTACTAGGAAATGGCATTTGCATTGCAGAGATTCTTACTATGGAATAACAGAAAACATTGCATACATATCTAACTGCAAAGACAGTGGCCATGAAACTCACACTTGTTAATCTGAACCCTATCTCTATTTTTTATTCTGGATATAAAAAGTTAAATAGAGCATCACCTGGTCCATTTAAATGTCTTACCTGTTTAAAGGGCCAAAGTCAGTCATCTAGAAATTGTAACTGTATTTGCTGCTCTTAAAGTATCCTATCTCTTTCTGTCTTATTACTATCAGTCAGAAGGCAAGAAAGGGGGCTCTCAGACAGAAAGCTTCTCTATCTAGCTTACAAAAGCTAGAAAGGTAGTTTAACACATGTTTACGGATACAGTTTTTTGCATCAAATAAACCTGAGTTCTCATCCTGGTTCAACTACTTAATAGCTTTGCATGTTAGGTCGGGGTAAATCATGTTAAATTCTATAATAATGAGATTTGAAAATCCAGTGTCTCAAATGAAATAGTGATTTATTTATCCTCCGTGTAGGAGTCCATGACAGGAAGGTGACCTCTGCTCTATAAAGCCACTCAGAGCTCCAGATTGTGGAGGAGCTTTGACATCATCCTCAACATATGGCTTTCCTAGTCATTATTCTTTCTACTCAGTAAGAAAGAAGGTGGGAGGTAAGGATGGGAATCTTTAAGATCATACATTGATGTACAGAGGGAAGTAAAACTCAGTGGAAATCAAGCAGGGGAGGGGCAAAAACCTACCTAACAGTTACAATGAACACTATTTGGGTGATGAGCACATTTATAGCTGTGACTTAAGTATTACAAAAACAATCTATGTAACCAAAAACTTAATATTTTGAAACAAATTTTAAAAAGCATAGGGAAGAACTTTTTGATTACCAAAAGATAGTATAATATAGTATATACAATTTATATAATATAGTATAGTATAGCATGTATGTAGTATAGTATAATATTATTCTTCATGGATGAAATTCATTTTATTTTTCAATAAAATATATGCTCGCTTGCAAAAAAAGATTATATACTGATCATCTTACAGCAGTGACTGACACAAAGCACTTTATGAGTATTAGCTACTCCTACTAAATAATATTATTTGTCATTTTTCATAGTTACAAATTTTTGAGTGATTTAAAAAATATATCCTGAATTCACTGTTTGTGTCAGCAGGGAGCTCCTGACCTAGGTGATAGATAGAAAACGCTTTTGCTTCCTTAATACAAAAAAGTTTCCCTTTAACCTGGCACCTGAATGATAATGTCATGCTATTGATAAAGATGATGATGATAAGGGTGATGATAATTTAACTCACTGGTCTCTATGATGAGTGTTCCCAAGTTCTCTGATTTTCCTGGAATCACCTACATTTTGAGCTCTCTTCTATATCGGGTTTCAAGGGAAAGACTCTGAGGCAGAAACTTGGGAGCAGAAAGCTCACTGGAAAGTGCCCTCAGGACCAACCACTAAGGGGTAGTGAAAGAATATTAGATAGGAAGTTGAACTGTGATGCAGCGTCTACAGAGGCTTAAGCAAATTCCATAGGAAGCATTTGATCTGGGATGGCCTTAAAGAGTTAAATTCAAAATGAGATAAAACCAATAGACTTTTGTATCTCCATACTGACCAGCCATCCATGCAGGATTCTCCCTAGGAGGAAGTGTGGTCCAGGTGAGTGAGCTCCTTTCAGCTGGGGGCAAATTGGAGAGGGGGACTCACCTGTGAGACCTGGGTAGCTGAGGACTTTCAGACTAAGGGTGTCTTAGTCCTAAAGGGGGAAAGTGAATGGCACACTGCAGCATTCACTGCAAAACTAACTCTGCACTAACAAAAGAAAAGAAAAATAAGAAACAAATAAACAAAAATGACAGAACTCATGTCCACAGTAATCATACCACAGAAGGCCACCTAAGATTTTAATTAATGGTAATGTTTCTCCCTGGCCAGCCAGTGCCTCAGCCTGCTTTGTCACTGAACCTGGCTTTTATCTGTCTCTACTTGATTCTTTTGATTGTTTCTGAAAATTTCAGTACTATGATAGAAACATGCTTCTTGTTTTATTCCCTGAAAACTAATAATAGTATAAATGTTCAAATGTAGAAGAATCTTTGTGATATTTAGGAATAGTAGAAGGTAATTATAAAACAGATTTACCAGAAAACAACTTCAAATTCAATATTAGGCATCAATGTTTCCAGAAAGAGTTTCACTGCCTCGGGGTATTTTTCTCTGCTTACATATCTTTGAATCCTTCCACCTTTCTAGAATATCTCTCTTTTCTCTATTCCAGGGGTCCTCATTCTCCATTGCATATGTTCTCCACTTGAACTAAATATTCCTTTCATTATATTATGCACATCAATGTTGTGTTCTTTCTTTGCTCCATCCTTCCAGTCCTGAAAATGGTCAGGAGGTCTTGCCTACTGAAACCAGGAGTCCTTACCATCTAAAACCTTTAAGGGTTATCTTCAAAATAATTATCTTCTTGAATATAAATATTGTCTTTCTCTGAAACCATAGTGCATTTTGGTTCTATAAAGCTACTTTGTTTGATTATCATAATCCTTCTCAGAATACCACAGTAATCATTAAGAACTTTATTCCATGTCAAGCACTATATCATGGACTATACATTGACTAATTCCCCTCATCCTCACAAAACACTGTAAGAGAAAATATTATCATCTCCAAAATTCTCTTCTCTGTATGGCTTTAGGCTAGGGTTGGCTACAAAAAAATGTATGTTGGATTTAGAAGATAGAAATGAAGCTACAGTCACAATCCAGAATTCTATGTGGGGCTATGAATTCTTATAGCCCATGCACATTTTCACTGATGTTCTGGCAAACCAGAGAGGGCAGTATCTGGAGTACACACTTAGTCTATTTCCCAGTAATCTAAGCTCTTCTGAATCCTCAGACAGGTGTGTGTGCACTGATGTGCTAACAGGCATCAATTTATCCAGAAAGTCAACCACATCATTGAGGCTTGGGGTGGTGAGAGATCAGTGCTGATATCAATTTACCATGCTCAGTGTAGTTTGTTCTCATGGGTTTCAGTTTTTCCTTGAAGGGGTAGAATTTGTCCTTCCTTACCCCCATTACATGAAAACCTTCCTTCTTGACTGTCTGCCCAGCTGACTTCAGATCTGAAACTGTAAGCAACATTCTTACCTAGACTATTCCCATAATCATAAGGTCTAATTCCAATAAGTCCTGTATTCTCTCTCATTCATAGCTCTGCCTCTCTAATCAAGCCCTAGCTGAAATGACCTGAATTTAGCAGAAGATACTGAGGTTCTGAAAGGTTAAGTAATGTGTCTACTGTCACTCGGTAGATTAGTGCTTGGAGCTAGGATTTGAACTCTGGCCAAATGACTTATAAATATGTACTCATAACCAACCTGATATGCTGTTTGAATATCTTACAGGATTGTCAAAAAGACTGAATGAGTTACTGTTTGAAAAGTACTAAATCAGTGGTTGGCAAATAGTGGGCACTATACAAGAATTTGCTACTTTAATTGCAGTTATCTGAATCCAAAGATCATGCTGTTAAACACTATACCATATTGTCTACCAGTCAGTAACCGGAAAAAATAATACAAAATAACAGTCTCACTTTGTTTTTACTCCAGCATTCTCCAACGAATCAAAGTCTAACGTCCAGGATTCTCTGGTTAAAGAGCAGTCAGCCAAAGCAATGATAAGAAGTGAATAATATGGACACCTGAGAGATTTAGGAAAGGAATGGGATGGGACAAAGCTTAATCTCAGATGGGCATATAATGATTAAGATACACATCACTAAGTTAATCAACAAACAGCAATTGCTCACTTTAAATTAGGGATAGGACCTGTTAGAGAATGAGAGGAGCCTAGGCCAACAGACACAAATTCATGACTTTATGATGAATACCTTCTTTTAATCAAGTTTATCAGGAGATCTCTGAGACTGTGTCCATGGCTTTATTTAGAGATAATGTCTACATATATTATCTTATTTTAAACATTTTATTTGATGGATGCCATATACTGGAATGTAAAAAGTATGCTAGTCTTAAACGTATAGTTCAGTGGGTATTTTCATATTTAGACCCTCACTCCCATCAAGACACAGAATTCACTTAGTATTCTAGTCACAAGCATCCATTTGATATTTTAGTACATGTTGCTTTTCTGTCTATTGTCTGTTTCTCTCATTTTTTTTTTTTTTTTTTTTTACAAATGGGACAATTTTGCTTGTAAGTAGAAAAGAGTTCCTTCATTCTGCTGGGTGTCACCCTTGTTTTTCTCTTCATTGTCATCATCATCTTCTTCATAACAGCTACTATTTGTTGACTGCTTGCCATGTACCAGCCTCTGTTCTATCTATAACTTTCGTTGTTTCATTTAATGGCGAACCATAGTCTTATGCCAAAGGTATTGTTGCCCCATCGTACAGATAAGGAGTTTAAGTTCAGAGAGTTGAAGTAATTTGCCCAAACTTAAAAATTATCTGTAAGTGTCAAACCCAGGATAAATATACATTTTATCTGGCTCCAAAAACTTTGGTCATAACCATTAAGCTATATTGTTTAGAAAAAAGAGAAGTAAAGAAGAAAGATTAGGTAAAGAAGGAGCTGGCAAATGGAAACAAGAGGTAGCGTGCATGAAAGAGAAGAAATGAAAGTCTTTACAGCAGAATATAAGAAAAGCGAAAGTTAGCATAGAGTATGCTCAATCCTTAGACATTCCAATATGAAATATCTAGGATATATTTAAGAAAAGCCAATAGCATGTGTTGGGTAACTGTTTCATTTTTGGGACAGTGATGCCATGAGGGAGGTGGAAATCTAAACTTAGATGCCATTTGGGAAAAATCCTTTTAAAATTAATATTATCTGCCAGTAATGCAAAATGAGTTTTCAAGTATCTTATAGAAACTTAGAGGAAGAGCCTATTTTTAAAACAAGCAGGAATCATGTATGGACAACTTTTTCTTGTATCAATTACAGCATATTTAAAATACTTATAATTAATATTTTCTTTGTTTAATATGCCACATTGCTTTATCTTAATGAAAATAAGAGCTTTCATAATCTCATTTTTCTTGGTTTTTTGTTTTTATCCCTCAAGGATGGGTGATAGATTCTCTAATCATAGGGTTTTTAGAACCATAACCACCCTTTATGTTTGGGAACAATTACAGTGTGTCATTTCTCAAGGTATATTTTTTAAAAGTATAGTAAAAGTAAAATGACCTTTTTAGACCCATAGTATTGTTAAACCATAGATAATTTAATTTATGTATAGTACAAATATGTCTTCTGTTTGGAACACTCTTTCTTCAAATAAGTGCATGGCACTGTAACTTCTAGTTCCATCATCAAAGTAAGGAAATCTCAAACTCAACAATTCTATAATTACCCTCCTGCATAATTGTTACAATTTAAAATTATTACATATTTAATTTAAAATTTACTGATGATTTAAAAATTGCCTACCTGGTGTTCTTATGAAAAACTGTTATAAATTCCATTATGTAGTGTTTAGTAACTGAGTTAGTGATGAAGAATGGAAACCAACTTTATAGTAGAGTTTACAAGTATTTATCTAAAATAGACATGATGAAAAACATTATATAAATGTAGGTATTTTATTCAAATTTTCCGACTGTCACCAACTGAGACGCAAATGCATACCAGATCTAATTAGAGATCATTAGACTCATATTTGTATTTGGCTGTTGCACAGGGGTAAAGTTTGGTGGCAAGGACCAGCAAGAAAATTATCCCAGCTGTTGGTAGTGGGATCCTGAAACAAGGGGGCATCAGGAAAGTGACAAATAGAAATAAGCAGAGAAGAGAACTAAGAGATCAAGAGAAAAAAAGCAATGCTATAAAACTAAGTTGATTTGGGGGACCTGTATTGAAGAACAGAAATGCCTATTACTTATAGTAACTTTGAGCTTTTTTAAAATTCTTCTTAAGAGACTGTAGACGTATACTTGTCTGAGTATAAATGTATGTTGCAGTGTGTGAGATACAGCAAAAGAGAGGGAGAGGGAGAGGGGAAGAAAAAGAGAGAGAGAGAGAGAGAGAGAGAGGAAGAGAGAGAGTTTGAGAAATAGAATGAGAAAATGATCCTTGATAAATAATCATAGCTGATATTTTTCATCCATAACCCAGATAATTTTCTACTTTCTTTTACTTGAGTTTGTATACATATGGCAATTTATTTCAAAGGTGACAAAATCCCTGAATGGTTAGTCATTTTTTTCAAATGATTACACATGGTTGCTCTTCATACCACTTAAAAGAATTGGCTGTTATGGGTAAGAAGTTTTGGCACCCATAATAAGAGCTTGGAAATCCTATATTAACCAACAACCAGTAGCAGTCTGCTAAGAAGTATATAAAGATTATGACTTTTTATTGTAGTGTCAAAAAGCAAGTGAATGGTTTATGGAAAGGAAAGATGAACTTTCTAGGGGTATATAAAGGAGATCAATGAAGGAATTTAAACTTGTTAGTAAACGTAATAGATAATTTTAACACTCTAACTATTTAATAATATGAGTTGTGTGGTAGGCAGCTTATGATATGGCCCCAGTGATCCCACTTGCTGGTATTCATGCTGTTTGCAATCCCCTCCCTTGAATGTGGGCTGGGCCTATCGACTTGCTTCTAATGAATAGAATATAGCAAAAGTAATGGTGTAGCACGTCCTAGATTAGATATAAACTGCTATGACTTCTCTCTGTCTCCCCGCGCCCTTTCTCCTTCTTGTCACGTGCTTGCTCTAATAAAATAAGCTGGAGAAACCTGCATGATGAGGAACTGAGAATGACCTCTGGCCAACCCCCAGAGAAGAAATAAGACCCTCAGTCCAATCACCTTCAAGAAACTGAATCCTGCCAATGACCATGTAGAGGAGATTGGAAGATTCTTGCTTATTTGGGCCTTCAAGCAAGAACCTTGGCTGATAGCACGATTGTAGCCTTGTGAGATTCCCTGAAGCAGAGAACTTAGCTAAACCTGACACATAGAAACTCTTGAGATAATAAATGTCCATTGTTTTAAGCCACTAAAATTTTGGGATAATTTGTTATGTAGCAATAAATAATTAATATAGATTGTCATCAGAAATATAAGTATTTTCAGAAAATTTGCCAAATGGCCCCAGGAAAAAGTTTACCTCTGTCTGTTTTCTGGTTTACATGCTAAAGATTTAAAAAGCAAGACTGGGGAAAGGTCCACTTTAACCACTCTCTCTGTGCCAACAGAAAGAACATTCAAAAATAACCATCTGATTTGCTATATCCATGTCTAAAACCATTCTTGTTCTCTCTTCTCTAACTAGACTCACTCTCTTGGTAATTTCATTTAACTTTATGGATTGAAATATCATCTGAAGGTCAAGAACTTCCAAACTTATATCTTCAACTTAGACTTTGTTCTAAAAATCAAAATATATATCATACTACATTCTTGAAATTGTCACTTGAATGCCTGATAGACTATCTCAATTCCAACTGATCTATCTAGCTTTGTTCTTCTTCCTCAAGATTGCTTTGACTATTTGTGTTTTCATATGAATTTTAGATTTTTTTTTCTATTTCTGTGAAAAATGTCATTAGAATATTAATAGGGATTGCATTAAATCTGTAGATTGCTTTTAGTACTATGAACATTTTAACAATATCAATTTTTCCAATCCATTAACATGGGATATCTTTCCATTTATTTGTGTCTTCAATAATATCTTTCATCAATGTCCTACAGTTTTTACTGTACAGATCTTTTACCTCCCTGGTTAAATTTATTCCTATGCATTTTAATCATTTTGATGCTGTTGTAAGTGGGACTGTTTTCTTAAGTTCTTTTTCAGCTAGTTGATTGTTGGTGTATAGAAATACAACTAATTTTTGTATTTCAATTTTGTATCCTACAACTTTACTGAATTTACTTTTAACGGTAATTTACTTGTAACAGTTTTGGGGTAGAGTCACTAGGGTTTTTACATATAAGATCATGCAATCTGCAAACAGAGACAATTTAACTTCTTCCTTTCTAATTTAAATATTTTTATTTCTTTTTCTCAAATTGAACAGATCCCAATCCCAACTTACTATGCTCATAGCTTTCATATTTTAATTATTGACAATTCCATTATTCCTGCTGCTTAAAGCTAAAAGCTCTGAGTCAGTCTTGACTCCTCTCCCTCACACACTAACTCCAATTCATAAGAAATCTTCTTGGATATGCCTTCAAAATATATGCAGAATCCACCACTTCTTACTACCTATTTCCAAGTCACCATAATTTCCCACCTTGATTATTACAATGGGTTCCTAATTAGTTTGACTAATTGTACTACCTCCTGTTGCTCATCAGTTCTCAATATGGTTACCAGGATTATCTTTTTTTTTTTTTTGAGACAGAATCTCACTTTGCTGTCCAGGCCAGAGTGCCATGGTGTCAACCCAGCTCACAGCAACCTCAAACTCCGGGGCTCAAGCAATCCTTCTGCCTCAGCCTCCCAAGTAGCTGGGACTACAGGCATGTGCCATCATGCCTGGCTAATTTTTTTCTATATATTTTCAGTTGTCCAGCTAACTTCTTTCCATTTTTTTAGTAGAGACGGGATCTCGCTCTTACTCAGATTGGTCTCGAACTTCTGAGCTCAAACTATCCTTCTGCCTAGGCCTCCCAGAGTGCTAGGATAACAGGCGTGAGCCACTGCACCCGGCCCAGGGTCATCTTTTAAAAACAGCAGTTGGATCATCTTATCTCTCCCCAATTTATTCAGAGCAAGAGACAAAATGTTTCGATGGCCTACAAGGCCCTAAAGATCTTGATTCTTGTTACCTCTTTGATATAATTTATTACTACTCGCTTATATACTTGCTCTTTTCAGCAACATTAGCCTCCTGGTTCTTCCTCTAACATGTCAGCACTATTAACTGAGTAAAATGCCTTCAAGCCTTTACTCAGAGTTACTCGCCTCATGAGTCCAACTCTTACCACTCTCTTTAAAACTACAAACTTCCTACTCCCCACCCCTGCCATTCTCTAACTTCCTTACTTTGCATTCCGTTTTTTTTTTTTAATTTGGAGACATCTGTCACTATCTAAACTACTATATATTTTACTTGCGTATTGTGTTTCTTGTTTGTTCTCTGCTGTTTTCTTTATTATAAACCACTTTGTTGTTGCTGTTGTTCACTGATATATATTTTGTTCACTTTCTGGAAAAGTGTCTGGTATTGGAAAAAATTCTCAGTAAACATTGCTTAAGTAAAAGAGTAAATGAATTAATGTATGCCAAAACAATACCTTCTTTCATGGTCCACTGATGTCCCAAGTTTATCTCTCTAAGTGCTCTGCTCAGGTTGCACAAAAATACCTGCATTCCTCTAATGATTTTTCTTTGTCTCTTTTACACCTGCTGCTTTCTCTGTCTTTCACACTTTTCATCGTCCATTCTCCTCTCCATGTCTTTCTTAATCATGCTTTGAGATATAGCACACAGGCTGACCCCTCTAGGGAGACTTTCCTGACATCTTTTAACCACTGACCACTCCTACCCCCTACTAAAGCTAGGTTTGGCACCCATCTGTAAGTTCCAGAAGGCCCAGGATGTATCCTTATGCTGTAACAACGGGCTAATGATCAGTTCTGACTGTGCCAGGAGTTCTGCTAAATCTTTTATATGGATGGTTTTATTTAATCATCATAACATGTATGCTGGAAATGTGTAGTAGAAATGTCTGGTGCTTCATTCAGACCATTTCCTATCTTTTTTACAGCTTCTCCATGCCCCTTTTTGCCAGTTTAATGTAGATTTTCCCAAAATGAACTTCATCTGTGACTTTTCTTAAGTGGCCAGCCCTCAAGCTATTGGAGCCACTTTACACCCCAGTGCAGTGTTAATTCTCAGGGATTTCTTTCCTCTAAGGGAACTCTTTAGTCAATGGTTGTGGCCTAGGAGCCTATAAAAGCCCAGCTCCCTTAACTCAGTTTGGTACAAATTTTAGGCATAATAAGTAATTTCAGAGTTTCCTGGAGGAATCAGGCTGAAGTGATCTTTTGCTGGACTTTGCCTGAAATTTCACTGTAGCTGTCTTGTTGGCTAGCACTCTGCTGAGTACGGAGTAGCTGTTAAATAAATATGTGTTCAATTAATGTTTGTTGATTATACCAGCAGACTTTTACTGTAGAAATTAGCTATGCTCTGGTTGAAAATATTTCAACTAGAAATTAAGTGATAATCAGGAAGCAAAGAAAAAATGAGTTTAATATTGACTGGTCTCAAAAATTTCATATAATTGACCTATAAAAGATATCAGTCTTACAAATATAAGAAATGAAATACAGTATATTTGAGGGAATAAAAAATAAAAACTCCCTGTCATTAAAATTTTCTATTTTTATGCCCTTGGGATTTTTCAATGGATTTAGAAAATCTCTTTCAGATATAAAATCATATATAATAAGGAGCTATCTTAGCCAATCTCTCTTCTATGTAATAACGTGGTATTCACAAGGCTAAGTGCTATACAGATATTATCTCATTGAATCCTCATAACTATCCATGTATTAATTACTCCATTTTGCAGATAAGAAAGCAGAAGTATAAAAAGTGTCAATAACCTGGCCAAATTCACACAAATGATATGAGGACAAAATTGGAAGTAAAAAAAGACAGGATAAGTAGCTTTTGGAAGTAGCATATAAGGACTGCCACCCCATTCTCTGCGGGTAGTTGATCATCTGTCTTCAATCACTTCTCTGGTCTTTTTTAAATACCTTTTTCTATCAAAGTAGCAGAGACTGCCCAGGTATACAAAATAAAACTAAAGTAATCATTTCTCCCTAAGAGAAAATTACTTTTGTGTATGACATTAAACAAAGAATAAAATTATCTGAGACATAACTAATACATTTTAACAAAATAAATGTATTTAACTGATTTATTATTTCTATGCTAGGTAAAGGTTCTATGTACACAGCTTATGTGGTTAATATCAGAAATGCATACATAATTTTCAACTATTTTATATAAATGTTAAATAATCAAATCAACTATAAGGACAATGTTCATAACAGACATTGCTTCATTTTGAAATGATCTGATTATTTTAATTTTCATTTAATGTTTCAAAAATGCAACTTTTCTTCAATCCACAAAATTATCACAAAGAATATTCTTTATATTCATATGATTTCTTAATGAGAATATGCAAAATATTTTAATTTTTAAATGAAATATATCAGTCTTAAAGACAGCTTGATCATCTATGATTCATGTTTCAAAGAAGTTTTAATAAGTAATAAAAACTTTGGCTAAAAAGCTTTTAAAATAATGCTGTTGTCCCAGACAATAATTATATTTCTTATATCCAGGAGCAGTTTATTTCTAAATCCTTTACTTAATGGCAGTTGCCTTAATGTTTGCCTAAGGAAAATGTTAAAATATTAATAAACCGGTAACCTCTTCCCTGACAGTGAGTCACCTGTTTGAACTTTCAGTTCAATCACATAAAAAAAAAAAAACCAACAAGATTTAATACAAATACGGAAATGGAAGTAGAGATATATTATGAAAGAAGAAATACCTAGACAGATATTTTTTCCAGTCAGCAGTGGCAACTCCAACTGTATCAAAAATAAAGGTAGTGCTTGTGAAAATTAAATAGAGAAAGTTAACAAAGATGAGAAAATTTTCAGTTTAAAAGCCTTCAGCACAGAAGCCTTCAATGGGCTTCAATTTGTAGTCTTCTGCAATAATCATACATTTAAAATTAGTTCCTTTTAATCAAAAAGAATATAAAGCACACTTTACATTACAGAAATACTATATATCATTATCAGAGAGGAATATGTGTAAAACATTCAAGGTTTTCTCTATGTAACCACTATAGATTCAAGCATTATGGAGAAGAACATTAACAGTCTGTTAAATGTACACAAATGTAAGACACAAGTCTCATTCTTATTGGCCCTTGTAATTACATAATTGATATGTCTAAATAATTTATTCAACACAGGAAATGACACAATTTAAACAATCTGCTGATTGTTATTTAACTATTACATCTACATTTGTGATTTATGAAACTTCTGGGCAATTTAGATAACTCTCATTTCTGCATAGTAGTCTGCATGTCTGAGCACTTCCTGCCATGCTATTTTCCTGAATAAAAGATTGTAATATTTATAAGTAAACATGAACTTCTTCTGACAAAGAAGCAAATGAAAGATCGATAGAATCGTAGCTGAACACACATCTCCACAGAAGCCAGAAGAAAAGATATGGACCTCAATTACCTAGCTACTTAAAGAACAATTGCTTTACTCTGATTCATCTTTAATATTGCTTTATTTCTAGACTTCATTTGGCATTTTCACATGTTATTTGTGTTTTAACAAGATGTTAATTTGTTAAATTAACTTACTTCTTTATATAGATTACCTCCTATAATACCTTTTTTAGAACTTTCTACTGCCTGATTCAAGTAAATGTTATCTTCCTTCCAGACATTTGCAATGGCTTGATCATTGGTCTTGCTGCCATCTCATCTGCAACTAATAATTCTCAAACAGCTAATCAAGTCATTGAAATCATGTCATTCTTTCATTTAGAAATTGTGCTAGATTTCATTGCTTAAACATAATTTACAAAGTCTCTGGAATAGCATTCATAGCTCTTAATGATCTGATCTCATCTTTCTAATTGTATATCTTAATGTTCTTTGAATATGCACTGTGTCACCAATATAAAGTTTTTACAAAATTTACTTTCATTAATGCTGCCATAAGTGAATATTTGAATAAATATGATATATCCACCCTATGAAACACTACTGAAACTATCAAAAAAAGATACATTTAATATCAACTGCACTGATATATCTGAGTCTACTTCTTACATTCTGTGAACTTTAGGAAGTGTATTTTAGATTTTTAAGCTCAATTTTCTCTTTAATAAAATTGAGAAAACAATAATATATGTTTAAATTCTAAATACTTATCATACATAAAGTATGGTAAAAGTGTATTGTAAGTATGAAGCATATGTAAAAATGGAATAAACACAAAATGTTAGATTTCATGATAGTGATAATAATGATAAGGTCAAAATGACAATGAAGACTATGCTATAGTTGAAAGACAATAAAACAAGAAAATGACAGAATAAGATTGGATATAATCTCAGCTATACACACAGGCATGTGTATAAATATATTATTTTGTAAAGGAATGCTTGGGCATAGATATAAGTCTAGAACTATACATACAAACATATTAATAGGAGTTAATTTATTAGTGAAGTTGGATGTGCACATCTGTGTATATATACGTGTGATTTCATATGTGTGGATGTATATCTTAGTGGAACTTTCATTTCTTTAACATAGTTTTATATTGTTTATATAGTTTTACAAAGCATAGATTTTCATAGAAAATTAAATAAATAATAAGAAAGACAAATTTAACAGCACAATGGGGAATTATGAGCAGCAGTTATAGTAATAATCCTAACACAAATAACAGCTATAACCTCTGGACCATACGTAAAAACTTAATTTAAGGTATTGATGAATGTACAAAAGCAGGTAGATACTGGAGAGGAACTGACACTAGGAAGAAATAAATGGTCATGTTTGAGTTCATATTTTGTTCAGCTTGTACCCTGAGAGTTGCCTCCTGTTTTCACTATATGTGGTGCTTAATGTGGAGCCATAAATATTGCAGTCTTACAAACTTGAGGAAATGGAAGGGAAAATTTGGGAAAATCATAGCACTTGGAAAGTTAGAAAATCGAAGGAGAGTGCCACAGTTGAGGAGTCTCAAGTAATGTAAATAATTTCTGCCCAAATCACTGACTGTCCAAATAACCACATAGACATAGGGCATATTCCAAGAAGTTTAATGAAGACTAAAGAACTGAACAGATATTTCATCTGTTGTTCATCTTAGTGGAGACAGTTTGAAGACTGAGTTCAGCTATACTAATAACTTTTTTAAAATCTACATTCTTAGGAGGAATTAAGAGGAACATAAAAAATTCAGAATCTGTGTAGTTAATTATTCACACTGTCCAGCATATAATCTGAAATTACAAAGCACACAAGGAAATAGAAATATATGACAAATCATCAAGAGAAAAGACAAATCTGTAGAGACTATCCTCAAAAGGCAGAGATGTTGGAACTAATAGACAAAAATTGTAAGTCAGTTTTTTAAATTATGCTGAATGAAAATGTTTATAATGAATGAAGGGACAGAAACACCCAATCAAGAATTAGAAATGAAAAAGTAGAAAAACAAAAATAGGAAATTTAAACATGCAGTATCTATTCTTTAATGCAATAGATGAGATTAATAGCAGAGTTGAGTTTACGGAAATTTAAGAGTTTATGAACCTAATCGTTGATTAATAGAAATAAATTATCTAATTTTTAGAAAAGGAGTAACAAGATAGAAAAAATAAACAGTCTCAAGAAAATATAGGAGAATACCAAAATGTCTAATATTTGGAGTTTCAGAAAAAGAACAAAGAAAAAATGAAGTATAAAATGTATTTGAAGAAATATTGGCTGAATATTTCCCAGTATGATAAGATACATAAATTTACAGATTCAGAAAAGATTAGGCAACCTCAAACAGAAAGATATAAAGAAAATACTATCTAGACCGATCACAATCAAACCACTGAAAAATCAAAACAAAGAGAAAATCTTGAAATCAATGAGAAAAAATGAAACATTACATAAAAGAGAACAATGAATCAAATTCAGTTGACATCTCATTAGATATTATGTCAGACAGAAGATAGTGAAATAACATCTAAAAATATTGAAAGAAAAGAACTGTCAGTTGAGAATCATATACACAGCAAATACATTCCTCAAAAATAAAATCAAAACAAAGACATCTTCTGATAAAATAAAGCTAATATTATTTGCCCGCAGTAGACTTGAATTGTAACAAAAGCTACAAAGTTTTTCAGACTTAAGAGAAATGACATCAGATGAAATATTGGAGTATCAGAAAAGTATAAAGAACAACAGAAATGATAGATACATGGGTAATATTTTTTAAAACACTACTTCTCATCTGAAGTTTTTAAAAAATAAATATGACTCAAAATAACATTCAATATTATATTAATAGTTTATAATGTCTATAGAGGTGATGTATATAAAATTACAGCATAAATATTAGAAAAATTGAGTAAACTTATCTGTGTGTTTGAAACTTTTCTATATTTTAAATATATTGGTAATATATTAACATTATATTAACAATAAAATATTAAGAAAACATACTACAATCTTTAGAGCAGATCTAAAAAATAAATGCAAAGGTAAAATACCAAAATAAAATTCTAAAAAAAAATTGATTTAAAAGAATGCAGGTAAAGCCAAACAAAGAAACAAGGAAAAATAGGAGAAACAAAACTTAAAAAATATTACCAAACAGTACACATAATTTAAACTATATAAAAATGACATATAGTAATTGAACAAACATTGCAATTCTAAGGTTCAAAGGTTTTCATGAGAGAGAAAAAAGCAAGGCTTAAGCATATGGTGAGTACAAGAGAAATTTTACTTATATAAATACACAAATAAGTTGGGCCTTCCTAGACAGAAAAAAAAAAAATACAGATGGTAAGCACAAGAAAGGGCTTACCATATTGCACTGCTACATGAATATATTCATTGCTTAAAGCAAAATAGTATTACCAGAGATCTATAAGCAGATTTTATCATGACAAATATGCAATTCTCTAAGAAGACATAATATAAATGTGTATTTTATAAATACTAGAAATTCAAAACATATAAATCAAAAATTGACAAAAGCAAAGAAAGAGACAATTCTAATACCATATTTATAGATTTTAACAGACATATCTTAAAAAGTAGAAGAGTAATTAGATAAAAATTAGGAGAGATACAGAAGATTTGATCAATGCTGTCAAGCTACTGGACCTAATGGTCATTTATAGAACACTTTACTGGCAAATATTAGCATACATGGCCTCTTCAAGTGCAAAGAAAACAATCAACACAGATCATGTTTTGGGCAATAAAATTATCTTAATAAATTTAAAAAATTAAAATCACAGAGTAAACGTTCTTTGGCAAAAATAGAACTAAATTAGAAATAAATAATATGATAACTTAAAAATAAAACCACACATTTAGAAATTAAAATGCACATTTCTAGGTGGGGGCCAAGATGGCACACTACAAGCAGCCTGCCAATGCTGCTCTCAAAGAGAGGATCAAAAGTTGCAAGGAGATGTCCACCTATGGATGGACACTTTTGGAGAGAACATTGTAAGTCATCAGGGAAGTGAAGGGGGACACTCAGAGTGAAGGGGAGGGAGTCAGGGTGATCCACTCAGCAAGATTGGAAGGTACGTGGGGAAGGCATCCACATGTGGAAGGATAGGAGCAGACAATCCAGAGACTACATGCTTACCCTATGGATATTGAGACTTGAGTTGTGAGGGCCGCCCCCCCCCCTGCCACTGCAGACTTCCAGACTGATCTAAGAGCTGCTTAGAGACTGTGCAGTGACATTGAAATGGAGAGCAGGCACAGTAGGGACCTGTGGGTTTCTGTTCCCAGATCGCTGCAACTGACACCATTCTGAGGTCTTGGGTCCAGAGCACCTGGTCTATACAGGGTTGGGTTTGCTGCAACCAACTCTGTGTCATCTCTGCTAAGCCAGAGAAGGAATAGGGAGAGCAGATGCTCACTAAGTGCCCTGTGACTGGGAGCCCAGTGTCCCTCCTACAGGGGCAGAGGAGGCACAGCAGACACCACTGGCAACTGCTTCAGTGAGACCTGTATAGGCAGAGAGCCCCAGCAGCCAGGTAGCCCAGCCCTGCAACTCTCATACAGGCTGGCAGAAACCACCTCCCCAGTCTAATTCTCTGCCATGGGCCAACTAGTCACATGCTGCCATTGCACCTGGATTTGGGTTGAATGAATGCTCTGGAACCCACAACAACTGCCTAGATAGCCTCACCCAGCTGTCGACCCCAACATCATGAGGAAACCTGGGCAGAGTAATCTTCCAAAATGCCAACTTCCATGGAAAAGACTTACCCAATCTCACCACCCACCCAAGCATCCAACAACACCCTGGGGAATAACCTACCACTTTGCATGAAGATCCTCCAGCACTCACTTAACCTATGACAATCACAGGGAACAGGCACAGAACAGCTATATTACAGGCTCTCAGTGCATCCACCCCTCTCCTGTTGGGTCAATCTTCCAGAATAGGACACAAAAGTGCCATCTAGGGACCTCTCCTTCTTTTCACTGAACAGGAGAATTCCAGGCAAAGAACAGGTGCACTGTGAACCTATCTTCCCTGAGCTATAGCAGGCTTCTTATCTTGTATATGTTAGGGAGGAAATTCCTTCCAGTTTTAGTTTCTGTTTTCAAATTGGCCTTCTGTGTTTTCCAGTGAACACCTATTGGCTATTTGAAGATTGCCTTTTTTCAGGTCCAACACATGCTGCCATATTACTTATTTCTTCCCCCCACAGAGACAATGATATCATGTAATTTTGTGGCTGCTGCTGGTTTGCCTCCATCTGATTATATTTTGGGATTTGTGAGGACGCCTTATTACTTAGATTTATGGTAAATGTGCTCCATGTTTTTTTCGTTGGGTTTATTTTCTAGTCATTCTGTCCATTTTTATGTGACAATTTGGAGAAAGTGGTAAACAATGCTGTCCCCACAGCCATCCTTCCAGAATCCCTTCATTTATTTTTTAAAGCATCTATATAATATAGTAATTTTTTTCCTCCTTCTACAGAATTGAAAATTTCATGAGTCCAATATCATAAAACTATGAAGTTGTGTCACTATAAAGTTATTACTATTTATAACGTATTACTGAATTACTTTTCTATTCCTCCAAATTGCCTCTGGAAACCCCAATTTTGGAGACAATCTTCAGAGCAGAGTCTGCCTAAATTACTATGAACTCTAAATTTTTACACAGGATATTAGGAGAATGAACTTCTTTTCCCTTCCAAAGCAGGTATCTCAGTGTACGGTGTTTTCTTCCAAACAGCAGTGATAATGTAAGACCAGGCAATTCAGTATAGCCACAGTGATACTTACCTTATTATTTAATATGGAATTTAACCAAGTATTTGAGAAAATGCATAAACCAGAAGTACTCAAAACCTCAAGTTAATCTTTCTATATTTAGACCATTAAATATGAAATGTCCAATTTTGAATCAAAAGTGTAGTTTATTATATCTCAAACAAGAAGCAGTACAATTAATCAAAGTATGTGCCTACTATCAACATAGTTTTGTCATCTTAATGGTAGCTTGCTTATGCCAGCAGTGAAGAAGCTGGAAAGAGAGTGGTGACAAAATTGTGAAAGTTGTTTTCCACTGCTTGTTGAGAGTTGAATATTTTTCCTTGCAAGAATTGGTCCAAAGCTTAGAAGAAGTGGTAGTTAGTTGGTGCGAGGTCCGGTGAATGTGGTGAATGACAGAGAGTTTCTAAGTTCAGCTTCTGTAATTTGAGCAGCATTGTTTGTGCAACATGTGGTTCAGCATTGTCTTGCAAGAGTATTGGCCTGTCTCTATTGACCAATCTTGGCTGCTTAATCACAAGAATCCTCATCATTTTGTTCAGTTGGTTGCAGGATACATCCACTGTAATAGATTGACCAGGTTTCATGAAGGTGTAGTGGATAATACCAGGTCTGAACCACCAAACAGATACCATTAGCTTTTTTTGATGACTCTTCAGTTTTGGACTGTGTTTCAGCACTTTGTCTTTATCTATCTATTGTGATGAAAGTTTGCAATTGTCAAAAAGAATCCATTTTTCATCACGCTTAACAATATGGTGTAGAAATGGCTCACCTTTATGTTGTGACAGCAAAGAAAGGCAACCTTTAAGAAGATTTCTCTGCTAATGCTCATTTAATTCATGCAGAACCCATCTATCCACCTTCTTTACCTTGCCAATTTGTTTCAAATGGTCCAATATTGTTGGAATAATAACATCAAACCTTGCTGCTAATTCACACATAGATTGAGTTGGATTTGCTACCACTATAGCTTTCAGCTCATCATTATCCACCTTGGTCTCACGTTGCCCATGCGGCTCATTTTCAAGATTAAAATCATCAGAACAAAACTTCTCAAACCATCAATGTACTGTGCATTCATTAGCCATCTTCCCAAACACTTCATTGATAGTTTGAGCTGTCTGAGCTGCATTGGTTCCATGATGGAACTCATATTCGAAAATAACACCAATTTTTGACTTATTCATGATTTCACAAAAATGGCTCTAAAAAAATTTGAAAGATAATCACAAGCCAAATTGTGTATTTGAAAGACTGAGGATGTACCTTCACGATAAAATTAAAACAAGAATTGTCAAAGTGAAACTTCAGAGATATCAACTGTTAAACTTAGTAATTAAGGAAATCAGACATTTCTTACTTAATAACCCAATACCTATCATATTCCTCTTTGTGACCTTATTTTTTGTCTGTAGCATAAATCTGTTTTAAATACTTCTGCAGACAGTTCCACAATAGACCTAATCAGACTATATAATCATTATGTTTTACTTGCATGTAAAATTTCTCATTATAATATCATTATCTCAATAAAACTGTATTATTGCTAGCCCAAATAGGAATGTGACATTTTAGCATGTGCCTTTGCAATTCTGTGCTCTTGGCTATCATCATTCTTAAGGTTTATATTATTCAAACAAATCTACAAGTATGCTTCCTCTTGATGTTTTGCTTCTTTTCATCTAAAAGACCTGTCTCTTACTCCTTCACAATTTCTCTGAAATTTACTAATTATACTCCCTTATTTCTATTAGATCCTAGCCATTTACCATTTTATTACATCATGTATTTTCTCTTTGATGAATACTATTCATTCAATATATACCATACCTAAGTGATAATATTAATAGTACCACAGATTGGAGTAGCAGGTTTTGCATTAACATAAATTTGTTTGAGGGTTCCACAGATTAGTAGAGAAATTCTTTGGAGAAGGATGCGTAGAACCTTCAGAACGAGACCAAAGATATTTTAAAAAATTTCAAAATCTTAGAACAATTTATGACTTCTGTATCTTTACCTAAATTTTATTGATTGTAGAATAAAGTGTTTCAAAATGGGGAAAATATTTTTCCCACTCCCAAGGAGAAGATTGCAGCAAGCTTCAGAAATTGGTCACAGCAGATTTTACCTTGTGAGATAAAGACATCATATTGTGGTCTCATATTTAGAAAACGTAGACCACAAATGATATTAGCATGTGATATGCAATATTTCTGGAAATAAGCTGTGGTGTTTTCTGTGTGTTCAGTTCACATTCATTCATTTTCTATATTTCATCTAAAATATGTAAATTAAAGCAGATTCTTAAGGCTTTTAAAAAGGTGTATAAAATGTACATTAAACTCATAATGTTTATTTTAGATGCCACCAAACACAAGTCTATGTCTGCAAAGTCCAAAAATGTTTTTTCCTTCTGAACCAGAAAATAACTTGCAACTCACTTAAGTCTATAAGTACATTTAATCCATGTATTAACTCTCAATTCCTTTAGATCTATAGTCTGTTTATTCCCTTAAGAATTTGATGAAGCTTTAATCAGTTTAACATCTCTGAAAAACTGGATTTCAGTTACATCTCTGTGGGAAATTACTTAGGGATTGTTGGAAATGTCTTAAAAGTCTCATCACGCTGCTGGTTTGTTCTTCCTTGCTGTTCACAACCACATGCTTTGAAAAAAATTAACTATGGAACTCCTGCAGGACTTCTCATTTCTAAACAAGTCTCCAAGGAGCCATAAAACACTATATAGTAGATACAAAATCCATTACTAGACATACTAAATGAATCCTGTAGAGGAATGCATTTCTACATCTTCCACTAAACAAGCTCAGACAAAGTAAGGCCCCAAAATAACCACCTGTAAAATTCCACTAGGAAAAAACTTTTTTCATGTGTGTGTAGTGCAGCTACTTATTGATGGGTAAAGAAACATTCAAAGACTTAGTGTCTCCAAACAGTGATGGTTTCTTATTTCTCACAATGCTGTGGTTCACAAGGCTCAGCTGGGCAATTTCTCCACTCCATATGGACTGGTTGAGTCACTTATGCAGTTTCATTCCAATGGGAGCTCAGTGGGAACTGGAACATCTAAGATAACCTGTCTTTCTCCAGACCCTCTCTCCACATAGACTTTTACTTTTAGTAATTGAATCTGAACTTTTTTACAGCATATTGGCTGGCTTTCAGAGAGAGCTTTCCAAGATGGTAAACTTCAGTGTGTTTTTATATCAAATGCTGCTTTCATGACACTTGCTAATGTCTCATTAGCCAAGCAAGTCTTGGCCAAGCTCAGGATCTATGTGATAGGAAACCACACAAAGGAGTAAATACCAGGAGGGGTTGTTCTTTGTGGGCCAACAAGGCAAGTCTACACTGTACATATATGCATATGTGTATATATGTGTGTGCTTAAACTTTCCCAAATATATATTAAGATTACCAATTAGATAAAATGTATGTAGTTATCATTTAATTAATTTTGTGAAACTCACATTCACTAAAAATGATATAGCATTATTGCTGTCTTTAATAGCTAACGTGCTAATTTATCTTTGGATTTAAAGTCTTTTAAATATGTTTCTTATTGATTCTATTGGGTTGGAAGGAATGCCCTCTCCATGTCTCAATTTCCAACTATTAATATTAATTGGTGTTTTGTGATTAAATAATCATGAAATGATTAGATTATATAATTAATGATGGTGCTGATTACTCAGACTATGTACCACAAAGAGTGCTGCATCTAAGTGGTAAAATCCTCATGATGTAAATTTGTATTGCTTAAATGTCTTTATATCAATATAAAATTATGCCCAAACATAAGCATATTGTAGATTTATAACAAGAACTTTTCAGCGAATAAGAATAAACTATCTCGTACTAAAAAATCAATATAATGAAATAATATTTGGAAACAGGAAAGTACCGTTATTATTATTTTAGGGTCATTGAAAGAATCAGTTTAATAATCAAAAGTCCTTTATTGATTAAACAGCATCAAAAATATGCAAGGAGCTACTTTTCTAAATGTGCAAATCACTCATTATGTTAGTACACTGAATATATTTGTCATACTGTATTTACACTTCATTTTCACTTGTTTGCTTACTCTACCAGAATGATATGGTTCACTTTCTGTATTCTACCAGAACTTTGATTATGATACAAAACAAAATGGATATTTCCTATGAGAAATTCACCAAAAATATAGTAGTTGAAATTTCTATAATTATCTCTAATTATAAATAGCAATTGTTTACTTCTTTGTTGATTTTCTAATTGACTGTATTTTTTTACAATTTAAACACGTTATATATTAAGTTAAAATGTTATAATTTGTAATATATTGTTTAATATATTCCTCCCATGTGGCATAAAAACTGTTTAAAATAGACAATCATTACCAGAAAATAGAAAATGAGAAAACATTTAAAAAATTAAGAGAAAAATATTTGGCTATTGCATATATATATATATTTGGAGAAAATGAAAGAAGTACCTAAATAAGTAAATAAATAAAAATGTTTCAGCTCTATTTATTTCAGCCAGAATCAAGCATTAATGGAGCAGAGTATGATTTTAACTTCTACTTTCAGGTCAGCCGTAATAGAATTTCTTTAAAACCTCACACATAAGAAAAAAAAAACATAGAAATTAGTTTCACTTATTAATTTACCAATTTTTTTAAACAATAAAAAGGTAGATGCTAATTATTTATTCTACCTTTAATAATTTAGTATTTTTTCTGGGGGATGTAAAATATAAATGAAGAGTAACAGAGGTTACAAACATAGACAGCTTTTATCACATATCCACAGTCAGCATAAAAAAAGTACATTCATTTTATAATGTTTAAGTCGGAGCTATAAATGTGCCCTTCACTCAAATAGTGTTCACTGTACCTTTTAGGTAAATTTTTGCCCCTCCCTTTCTTCCCCTTCCCCTCTTTTTGATGTATTATTTTCTAAAATTGACATTAGAATTATTCAAACTTTACACTCATGTTTTCTAACCTCCTAACCACTTTATATTCCATGATACATAAACAATTTAACAACGTCATTATTATAGTATACTAAAAATGCAAAATAACTATTTGTATATGAAAAAGTGATTTATATATGTTTAAAAGATGTTCTAATTAACCATTATATTTGTGTCAATTGTTCAGAGATTTTTATCCAAATATGATCAAATACCTAATGCATCTAAATATTTAGACTAGGCATTCTGGTAATTACATGTATTTCTTGAATTTGATATCAAGGGTTTTCATCATGTTTAAGTAAGGTCTTCATCCAAAATACCTCCTTAAAAAATTTGTCAAACAATTTTCTAAGATACTTTTTCAAATGATATTTGAGTACTTTATGGATGTTTATGTCTGTCATTGTGAAGGTAATTGGCCACTTTCTTAGTTACCCACTATATGAGAGGCTGTACTGTGTTTGAGAAATTACCCGCATTATGATTCTTAGTGAGAGATAATACTACAGAAGCCAAGATCCCCAGATATTCCCTTATCCTCCCTCACTTGCAGTAGAATAAATGCATATAATCTATGATCCACCCAACCCCAAAATTTAAAATTGCTCGAAACTCAGGTGACATATTCTCTGAGTTAAAAAAAAAAAAAAAAAAAACAGATTCTGGATCCACTTACTAGCTGTGTAAACTGAACAAGTTATTTAACAGATCAGTGCTTCAATTTCTTTACTGTAAAATGGGAATAATAACTAACTCAATGGCAAGTGTAATGATCATATGAGTTAATATATATAAAGAACTTAGAATAATGTCTAGCAGAAAATGAATGATATATAAAAATTATTGATATATTATTAATCAAATTATTACTTATGGTTCACTGGCATGAAACACCCATTGAAGGTAAGCCTTTAATGTGCTAACGGGCCATTGCTATGGAAAAGAACGGAGGGTGCAAATGACTCAGGGACTGTAGAAAGGATGACCTGGAGAAGATAAGTAGCTTGACAAATTCAAATGATGGACTGAAATCCAGGGTCTTCTGACAAATAGGTTAAAACATTCTTATTGCTTTCAAAATCACTGTAATTTTTATTCTTCCAAGTGGCTGAATTTTAAAGTCGTTGAATGCATTACCCTGCCATGTCTTTAATATAAACGTTAGGGCACCAGTTAGAAAAGAGTGGAACTCTGAAAATTTGAATCGTTATTTATGGTTATTTATGAGAAATGGTTATTTATGAGAAAATGTGGAAAATGAGTCAGTTTCTACTGAATTTCCAATCATTGAACCTCTCTTAGAGGTTTAAGCAGACTCTCCTCCTACATGTGATAAGCCTTTCCTGCCCTCCTTAAAGACTCCATAAATACTTGTCTGAGAGTTACATTGCAAGAAAAACCATGCCACCCCACTGCTCACCCCCACCCACACTTCCTTTTCTCTACAACTTTAACGAGTCCAGGCTGGGCCAATTACACAATTACAAATCAAAAGCTAGAAGGGAAAACATTTTAAAATATAAGAAAGAATTATATAACTGGCAATTTATATCTAAAAAACTGTGGTGAATACATATGGGGAACATACGTAGTTTCTAGATGAATACGAAAAGAACAAAAGTTTAACTGGGTTGAAATTATAAATATAGATGGTATTTGCTAGAGACTCTGGACTCAATTTACCAGGTTGAACAGGTGGAAGCATTAGTAATTGATTGCTTAGTTGGTTGGTTAAAATCTGTACTTAATTGTGGCTCATGATAAATGAAGGCAGGATATCAGAAATAATTTATTATAATATATGAGAAGAAATCTAAAATAGGGAGATAAAACATGGATTAATATTATCAGATATAAGTCATGCCTGCTTAACTATTATGCCTGAATAAGCACAGGAGATACTTCTTTCATTAAGGTATTGAGAAATAAAGCACTAAATTGAGCACATATGTGTATTTGAAAAGCTTTATAGTGCATATTCTTAGTAGTCTAAGAATTCTAGTGGGGAGTTACAACTGAAATGGACTCCAGGATTCCAAAGGATATATCCAGGTGTTGTAACAGAGGTAAAGGAGCAGAATAATTTTAAAGTCAAGTTTAAAATTGTCCTCCTTGGTAGGAGTGATGACAAGCAAATGGATTTACCAACAGAAATCTTGGTGTGGCTAAATAAATATTCATGATATTCTTAAGGACCAAAATTGATAAGCAGCCCACCAATGTTAAAAAAAAGAAGCTCTCAAGGTGAATAGAAGCCAGATCTGAGCCCCAGAATGTCACTCATTCAACCAGACTAGAGTCAATTTTGGTGTGAACCAAAGATCCCTCTAAGAAATAGAGATTTTTCTCTTGTGGAAAATCCATACAAACATTATAAATTCATAACATAAATATCCTTCTAACCTACCCCCAAATGTTTCTCTTTGGAATCATTCACCAAAGTAACTATGCAATAGAAAATGGAATGTCTCAGACAATCTAGCTGTTATTATGCTTTGGCTCTAAGTTTATATTTTTTCCTGGGGAAACATAAGATCACTTGCACTGATCAAAATGAGAAGTAGAGTAGCCAAGAAATAAATGAAGATATTTATGTTACCCAAATTTGCTTCGTGGTAGATCTGTGGGAATAGATCTTCCCTCAGTTCCAGAGTGTAATGGTAGAATAATTAATTGAATTGTTAACTCGATCCTTTAAAAAGGGACTATATTTGTTCAAGAAATGTTCTCAAAATTATCTTTCCTTGTCAAAGAGGGAAACAAAAACATCTCTGAAAGAATTACAAATTTAAATACCACCATCAAAGACTTGAAATATTAAGGGTCAGTGAGTCTTATCAAATTCCCGTTAGCTTGCCACTTTTGCAATTACTAAAGATAGATTGATTTTGCACAATGACAATGAATTATTGAAACTTTAATCAGGTGGTGACTTCCATTACAGCTGCTGCTCTAGGTTTGGTTCTCTTTAGGAAAGCAAATCAGCACTTCCGCAGGCATTAGGAATGCAACTATTGAATTGGTAAATGCCATTTTTCTGTAAGTCAATAAATAAAGGATAGCACTTTGTTCCATTCAGTAAGAACACTACATGTTTACAGTATTGTCACATAGTTGAGTCAGCTTGCTGGACCTGCACAAAAACTGAGTCTATAGGCACTATAATTTTTTCATCACTTTATAGTTTCATTATGCTCTTCCGAATTAAGGGTGATATAGTAATGGTAACAGATACTTCATTTCATCATTCAGATAAAATCATGTCAAAGAGTAGAAGGAGAAGCTCATGTAATTATGGAGGCACAGAAAAATGCCTCTTTTTATTTAGAAGGGAAATAATTTCAAAGGGGATATATCAAATTCCTACTAGATATGTCAAATTATGTTTAACAAATTATGTTTATCAAATTAATTCAAAAATTTCAACTAATTTTTAAAATTATTTCTATTTATTTAATTTTAAAAATTTATTTCTATTGTATATATTTGTGGAGTAGATGACATATCGATATGTGTATACATTGTGGAACGATTAAATCAATCTAATTAACATATCCATCTCCTCACATACTTGACATTTTCTATGTGGTATGAACTTTAAAATCTACTCTCTTAACAATTTTCAAATATACAATATGTTATTATTAATATTAATTATAGTCACCATGCTGTACAATAGACTTCCAGAACTTAACTGAAACTTTGTACACTTTGATCAACATCTCTAAATTATCCTCCGCATGAACCTCTGGTAACCACCATTCTTCTCTCTACTTTTATGAATTTCACTTTTCTAGATTCCACATATGTGAGATAATGCAGCATTTTCTTTCTGTTCCTAGTTCATTTCACTTACCACAATGTTCTCCATGTTCACTCATGTTGTAAATGTCAGGATTTCCTTCTTTTTAAAGCTAAATATTATTTCATAGTGAATAACACATATTCTTATCCATTCACCTGATGATGGACACCCAGGTTGCTTCCATTTCTAAGCTATTGTGAATAATGGTGAAATGAACATGGGAGTACAGATCTCTCTTTGACATACTGATTTCATTTCACTGTCTTTTCTGGTGAAGTGTCTGTTTAACCTTTAATTCATGTTTCCAGTGAGTTAAACATCTTTCTTTTATTGATATATTAATTCTTTATGTATTCCTGATGAGTTTTTTTATTAAATAAATATATTAAACTAAATTATTCTCACATTCAAGTCAGAAATCTTGAACTTGCTTAAAGATCTCCATTATAGACCAATTCCATTTTTGACTTCGTATTTGGGACTATCTGATAGTGTTTTTGCTCAGGGTCATGAATCGAAAGAACTTTATATTGGTCAACATAAGTTTGTAAGGAGAAGGTTTTGATTTGTCAACTTTTCTAATATTTTCACAGACCTCCAACAGTATCTTAAAAGAAAATAAATAGTTGAATGATATATCCCTGCTTCAAATGTTGCATATTTGGAGAATTACCAGCCATATCCAGTATGCTCCTGCTATAGAGGAACTGGGGAGAAAAGAATAATTTTTAAATTTTTTTTTATTTCAACATATTACAGGGGTCCAAAAGTTTAGGTTACGTATATTGTCCTTGTCCCACCTGAGTCAGAGCTTCAAGTGTGTCTATCCATCAGATGGTGCACACCACAACCATTAGGTGTGAATATACCAATTCCCTCCTCCACCCTCCCACCCGCCCAACACCTGATGAATGTTATTACTACATGTGCACATAAGTGTTGACCAATTAATACTAACAGGATGGTGAGTACATGTGATGCTTGTTTTTCCATTCTTGTGATACTTCACTTAGTAGAATGGGCTACAGCTCTATCCAGGATAATATAAGAAGGGCTAGTTCACCATTGTTTTTTGTAATTGAGTAGTACTCCACGGTATACATATACCACATTTTATTAATCCATTCATGGATTGATGGGCACTTGGGTTGTTTCCACATTTTTGCAGTTGTGAATTGTGATGCTATAAACATTCTAGTACAGATGTGTTTTCTCTATGATATCTTTTTTTTTCTTTGGATAGATGCCCAGTAATGGGAGTGCTGGATCAAATGGTAGTTCTACTTTTACCTCTTTGAGGTATCTCCATATTACTTTCCACAGAGGCTGTACTAGTTTTCAGTCCCATCAGCAGTGTATGAGTGTTCCTATCTCTCCGCATCCACACCAACATTTATTGTTTGGGATTTTTTGATAAAGGCCATTCTCACAGGAGATAAGTGATATCTCATTGTGTTTTTGATTTGCATTTCCCTGATGATTAGAGATGTTGAACATTTTTACATATGTTTTTTGGTCATTAGTATGTTTGCTTTTAAAAAGTTTCTGTTCATGTCCTTTGCCTACTTTTTAATAGGGTTGCTTGATATTTTCTTGCTTATTTTCCAGAATTATAGATAGATTCTAGTTAACAGTCCTTTATCGGATCTGTAACATGCAAACATTTTCTCACATTCTGTATTTTGTCTGTTTTCTCTCATAATAGTTTCTTTGGCAGAAGCTTTTTAATTTGATCAGGTCCCATTTGTTTACTTTTGTTGTTGCTGTGATTGCCTTTGGGATCTTTTTAATAAGTTCTTTCTCTAGGTCAATGTCTATAAGATTTTTTTTAACATTTTCTTCAAATTTTTATAGTTTCATGCCTAGGTTTAAGTCTGTTATCCACCATGATTTGATTTTTGTCAGAGGTGAGAGGTGTGGATCCTGTTTCAGTCTTCTACGTGTGGCTATACAATTTTCCCAGCACTATTTATTGAATGAGGATTCTTTTCCCCAGTGTATATTTTTGTCTGCTTTGTCAAAGATCAGATGGCTATATGAGGATGGTTTTATATCTGGATTCTCAGTTCCATTCCATGGGCCTATGTCTCTGTTCTTGTGCCAGTATCATGCTGTTTTCATTACTCTAGCCCTGTAGTATAGCTTTAAGTCTGGTAAACTGATGTCTGCAAATTTGTTCTTTTTGCTTAAGATTGCTTTTGCCATATAGTGTCCTCTATTTTTCCATACAAAACATGGAATTATTCTTTCCAGATCTGTGAAAAATGATGTTGGTATTGTAATAGGGATTGCATTGAATATGTAGATCACTTTGGGTAGTACAGACATTTTGATAATGTTGATTCTGGAGCACTGCACCTCATTCCTCCCAGCAAGTGTCACATACTGACATGGAGGTCATTCTGCACACACTTTTACTGTGTCTACTGATTCATCATAAAAGGTGTGGTTGAATCTCATCCACAAACACCATCTACTGGCTCAGAGACTAAATGGGGTGTGTCATTATCCAAAGGAAAATCTAAAGGAAAGAAGAAACAACTGATCAAGATGGGAAGCAACTAGCAAAAGAACTCCACAAGTATGAAAAATCAAATGGAAAGCTCACCCCCAAAGAAGAACAACAGCTCCCTAGCAATTGACATTAACCAAACTCAGAACACTAAAATGACAGAAGAAGAATTTCAAACATGGATTGCAAGAAAACTGAATGATATACAAGAAAAAATGGATCACCAACACAAAGAAACCACAAAACAAATCCAGGACTTGGAAGAAAAATTCACTAAAGAAATGGAAATATTAAAGAAAAATCAAACTGATCTCCTGGAAATGAAGGACTTATTCAGGGAACTACAAAACACAGTTGAAAGCCTTAAGAACAGGTAGATCAAACAGAAGAAAGAATCTCAGAGATTGAAGACAACTCCTTCCAATTAAATAAGTCACAGAGATTGAGCAGAAAATTAAAAGAAAAGAAGTAAGCCTACAAGAAATGTGGGATTATGTGAAAAAAACAAAACCTGAGGGTGACAGGTATTCCAAAAGGTGAATAAGAAAAAACTCAAGAGCTGGATAAACTATTTGAAAAACTAATAGAGGAGAATTTCCCAGGCCGTGTTAAAAATCTAGATATAGAGGTACAAGAAGCTGTACAGACCCTAGGGAGATTAAATGCAAACAGGAAGACACCACATCATACAGTCATCATATTGACCAAAATATCCACTAAAGAGGCCCTTCTATGAGCTGTAAGGCAAAAGAAACAAGTAATATACAAAAGAAAGCCCATCAGAATAACTCCAGATTTCTCAACTGAAACCCTATAAGCAAGAAGAGACTAGGGCCCCATTCTCACTCTTCTGAAACAGAATAATGCCCAGCCTAGAATCTTGTACCCTGAAAAACTAAGTTTCATATATGAAAGAGAAATAAAGACATTCTCAGATGAGCAAAAACAGAGGGAATTCACCAAGACAAGACCAGCTCTCCAAGAAGTACTCAAAACAGAATTACACAAGGATCAGCACAATAAACACTCTCGAATGTAAAATCACTAAAAAGTTAAAGATCAAAGACTAGATTCTACAATGGCCCAAGAGAGAAAAGAAAGCAACAAAATTCAACCCAAGAGAATGAACAGTAATTCACCCCACTTATTAGTTCTCTCAATAAATGTGAATGGCTTGACATCCCCTCTCAAGAGATACAGATTGGCCAAATGGATTAAAAAAAACAAGCCAAATATTTGGTGTCTCCAGGAAACACATCTAACCTACAAGGATGCATTTAGACTCAAGGTAAAGGGGTAGAGATCAATATTTAAAGCAAATGGAAGCCAAAATAAGGCTGGTGTGGCAGTTTTGATCTCAGATAACTTAGTTTTTAAATAAACAAAAACAATGAAAGATGAAGAAGGCTTCTATATAATGGTGAAGGGTACAGTTCAACAAGAAGACATAACAATTCTAAATATGTATGTGTCCAACATAGGTGCACCCTATTCATAAAGCAAATTCTACTTGATCTAAACAAATTGATAGACAGTGACACCATAATAGTTGGAGACTTAAACACCTCACTGAGAGCACGGGACAGAATCTCCAAACAGAAATTAACAAAGAAATAATGGACTTAAGTAGAACTCTAGAACAAATGGGCCTGACTGACATTTATAGGACATTCTACCCAGCAACCATTGAATATACATTCTTCTCATCAGCTCATAGGGCATTCTCTAAGATTGACCATATTCTAGGACACAAAACATGTCTCAAAAAATTAAAAAAAAAACAGAAATCGTACCATGCATCTTCTCAGATCACAGTGGAATAAGGGTAGAAATAAACCCCAACAGAAACTCTCATCTCTACACAAAGTCATGGAAATTAAACAACCTTCCTAGGAACAATTCCTTCATAAATGAAGAAGTAAAGATGGAAATCAAAAGATTCTTTGAACTAAATGACAAATGGGACACAAGTTATCAAAATCTGTGGGATGCAGCCAAAGCATTCCTGAGAGGAAAGTTTATTTTCATAAATGCCTATATCCAAAAGTCAAAAAGATCATAAACAGACAACCTAATGAATCGACTCAAAGAACTGGAAAAAGAAGAACAGACCAACCTCAAACCCAGCAGAAGAAGGAAAATTAATAAGATCCAATCAGAACTGAATGAAATTGACAACAGGAAAACTATACAGAATATTAATAAAACAAAAAGTTGGTTCTTTGAAAAATAAACAAAATTGAAACACCTTTGGCTAAACTAACAAAAACCAGAAAAGAGAAATCTCTGATAAACTCCATCAGGAACAAAAAAAAGGAGAAGTTACAACTGATGCTGTGAAGATTTACGATATAATTTATGAATATTACAAAAACATTTAAACACACAAACTGGAAAATGTGTAGAAAATGGATAAATTTTTAGAAATACATAGCCTCCCTAGGATCAACCAGGAAGAAACAGAATTCCTGAACACACCAATATCTAGGACTAAAATTGAAACAGCAATAAAAAACATTTCTAAAAAGAAAAATCCCGGACCAAATGGTTTCACATCTGAATTTTACCACATCTACAAGGAAGAACTGGTGCTTACCCTGCAAAAATCATTCCACAACATCGAGAAGGGTGAATTCCCCCCCAATACATTTTATGAAGCGAACATCACCCTGATACCAAAACCAGGAAAGGACACAACAAAAAAGGAAAACTACAGACCAATATCCCTTACGAATATAGATGCAAAAATTCTCAACAAAATTCTAGCTAATCAAATCCAGGTGCTTATGAAGAAAATAATTCATCATGACCAAGTGGGTTTCATCCCAGAAATGTAGGGATGGTTCAACATATGCAAATCTATAAACATAATTCACCACATAAACAAAAGAATGAACAAAAGCCACATGATTCTCTCAATAGACGCAAAAAAAGCATTTGACAAAATTCAACAATCTTTTATGATAAGAACGCTTAACAAAATAGGTATAGATGACACTTACCTAAAAATGATACAAACCATTTATGAGAAACCCACAGCCAACATCATACTGAATGCGGAAAAACTGAAAGCATTCCCACTTTAGAACTGGAACCAGACAAGGTTGCGCACCATCTTCACTTCTATTCAACAAAGTGTTGGAAGTGATGGCCACAGCAATCAGGCAAGAGAGTGGAATTAGAGGCATACAAATGGGAACAGAAGAGATCAAACTCTCACTATTTGCTGATTACATGATATTATATCTAGAAAACCAAATGGATTCAATGAAGATACTCTTGGAATTAATAAATGAATTCAGTAAAGTCTCAGGATATAAAATCAATACACACAAATCAGAGGCTTTCATATACACCAACAGTGGCGATACTGAGAACCAAATGAAAGACTTAATTCCCTTCACGATAGCAACAAAGAAAATAAAGTATCTAGGAATATATTTAACTAAGGAGGTAAAAGAACTCTACAGGGAGAACTATGAAACATTGAGGAAGGAAATAGCCGAGGACGTAAACAGGTGGAAAACCATACCATGCTCGTGGATCGGCAGAATCAACATCATTAAGATGTCTATACTACCCAAAGTGATCTACAGATTCAA
>CAUYSK010045817.1:0-41912 GCA_963575035.1 Avahi laniger
AGGCGGTCACTGGTACACCTCAAGTGTGCTCTGACTTTGTCCTAAAACTGTCACCCACTCTGCCTCCTGGGCAGGCGGTTCAGGCTTCTCAGAGGCGAGTCTTATCAGCGGAATGCTGGGAACACCCAAAATAGAGCCAGCTGAGGCGGGTCTTCCCCAGCGAAGGTTTGAGATGACGAGATGGCTCCCGGGTTCTATCTTGATGCCGTCTGTTAGAGGATTGGCCGGGGATGAGATTGCCTATCTGGAGTCCTTTCCACAGATGCACACGCTGGAGACTCAGAGGACAAACCAAACCGGAGAGTGATGTCAGCACTCACAAATGTGTGCACAGGGAGAAATTTCAGACAAGAAAAGAAATCGGGGCTGGGAGTGGTGGCTCACGCCTGTCATCCTAGCACTCTGGGAGGCTGAGGCGGGAGGATCGCTTGAGGTCAGGAGTTGGAGACCAGCCTGAGCAAGAGCGAGACCCCATCTCTACTAAAAATAGAAAAAATAGCCGGGCATGGTGGCGCATGCCTGTAGTCCCAGCTACTCGGGAGGCTGAGGCAGGAGGATCGCTTGAGCCCAGGAGTTTGAGGTTGCTGTGAGCTAGGCTGACGCCATGGCACTCTAGTCAGGACAACAGAGCCAGGCTTTGTCTCAAAAAAAAAAAAAAAAAAAAAAAAAACCTCAGCAACATCTATAACCTCTGAGTGAAGTGGAAATCAGAATCTAAAGTACACAATATATTATCTAAAATACCCAGTTTTTATTAAAAAATACAAAATATGAGAAAAATACAAAATATGAGGAAAAATAAGAACATGTGGCCAATATACAGGAAGAAATTGGTCTCTGTTTCAACAGAAACTCTCCAAGGGGGTGAAGATATTGGAATTAGCAGACAAAGAAAAGCAGCTAGCTATGGTCAAAAGCAAAAATAAATCATGTTTAAAAGATTAGAAGATGATGTGATAGCAATGGGTTATTAGGTAGAGTATATCAGTAAAGAGATGGAAATTATAAAAATTAATCAAATAGAATTTAGGAATTGAAAAATTCACTAGAATAGTACGATGGAAGATTTGAGCTGACAAAAGAAAGTATCAGCAAATGTGAAATGGATCAATAAAGATTATCCAAATCTTAAGAACAAAAAGAAAAAAAAAACAGAGAAAGAAATCTCAATAGAGCTTCAGACACATGTGGGACAATATAAGGTATACCAACACCTGTAAAGAGAGTGTCAGAGAAGAGACAAAAGGGGAAACATAAATGAAGAAATAATGGCTAACCATTTCCAAAATTTGATTACCCCCTCCCGAAAAGAAGCATTAATCCACATATGCGGGAAGGCTAGCAAACTTTAAGTAGGATAAAGTACAAAGAGATCCACACCCAAACATATCACAGAAGAAACCAAAGAGCATATCTTAAAAGCATAAAAAAAAAAAAACCTGAAACACACTCCAACTCATCATGAACAAGAGAACCACGTTGAAATTAACAAATGTCAGAAAAAATTGAGGCTGGAGACAGTGGGATGATATATTCAAAGTGCTGAATGAATATGACTGTCAACTACTAATTCTATATCAAGTAAAACTATAATTCAAAAATGACGGCAAAATTGAGACATCTGCAGATTAAAAAGTTGAGAGAATTCACTGCTAGTCTACTTTCATAACAGGAAATACTAAAGGAAGCATTTCAGACTTAGGGGAAAGGACACCATATGGTAACTAGAATCCATGCAGAAATAAAGATTACCAGTAAATCTAATTATGTAAGTAAATATAAAAGAGTAGGTAAAAATATACTTGCACATAAATAGATATGTAAGTATAAATATATAAATATTTTATCTCTTCTCTCAACTAATTCAAAAAACAATTGCACAAAACTTATTATAATGCTGTATTGTTGGGCTTAAAACATATGAAGATGTAGATGTATGACAATAATAACATGAAGGAAGGGGGAGGAAATAAAAACTGTATTGGGTAAATTTTCTGCATTTCACTTGAATTAAGGGGTGGCATGGGGAGTGGAAAAGAGACATTATACTTCAGGAAGTTGTTTCAGCAACTAGGAATCAGTGAGTAGGCACTGAATACGGCAATGACAGCAGAATGGGGAAATTTGAGTGGGATTAAAAAGATATAATTAACAAAATTTGAAAAGGATTATTGGAATAAAAGGTAAAGGCAAGTGGAAGCACAGGTTAAAGAAAATTTAAATCGAGTTGAAAATTAGGAAGAAGTATTCATTGTCATAATTGGAAATATTGATACTTTCTTGTAGATTTATTTAAATTATTTTCCAGTTTGGGGATTAATTAAAAGCCAGGTCCTTGAGTAATGCAGGATGGAGCAGGTAAATTTCAACAAGCCTAAGTCTCCACCCCATCCATGTTGCTCGCTATCGTGGTAAACCGCATTTCGTGTGCCACGAGGATGATGAATGTCAGTAGGAGGAGGAAGCAGGCATAAAAGATGTCCAGCTGGAGCAGCATTAAATCAAAGTTCTTCATATCGCTTAGTATTGTCTGACACTGCTGCTGTTGATGAAAATAATTCTACTTCCATTTGATTTCAGTTAATTTGTTTTTTTAAATAGTAGTGTAATAGTTTGATGATCAATTGATGAATATGAAGTAAACCACCAAGATTTTGGATTTAAAAGACACTAGGAGAGGGAATGAGGAGAAAAGACAGAAATGCAATTTCATTTTGCAGGTTGAGAGAAAGACTGGGGCTTCCTTCTGGATACACATCCGGCTTTACAGGTTGAATGATGGACTAATTTTTCCTTTTTTCTTCTTGATATCAATTATTATTTAAATAGCTTCCTGAATTTGTGAAAGCAATTTAAAAATTCAGAGCATATTTTTATTGTACCAAAAGGTAATTTTTTCGTATATTCCATACCCCATTAAGATGACCTTGGAAAGTCAGACTGGCTGTCTAGGTCTCTGGCATCCACAGATTTATGTAGATAAGCCATTGGAAATTAGAAGCCCTAACTCTTCCTTTGGTTTATAATTACCCACTGCAACACATATAGGATTTGTGAGAATTATATGAAGTTATTTTTTCAGGTTAGAGTGGTTCCTGGAAATAGAAAATTATTTTAGAACCTGGAATTTAAACAAGCGAGCAGTAGATAATTCTAGAATTAATAAAAATGGCAAGCAGTGTCTCTATGGAACCAATAATTCAAGACAACTACTTTCTCTGTTTTTGTATCCTCTTATCTCATATCAACATCTTCCTATTCCTTTGCCATTATTTGTTTGTATGAGAAATATTGCCTTCTAGAAAGTTACTTTCATTATTAGCAATAGCAAAAGCCACTATGAACACTTGGTCAACAAGTCTTGAAGTAAATTGTCTGTCTTGTTTAAACACAGTAACCCCCCAAAAGAAAATCTTCACTAAGGAAGAGAAAAGGTCAGCGTGGATGTGGCTATTGACATGATGAAAAAGTATTTCCCAACAAATACTTAAGGTCCACAGGGAAACCAGACTTCACCTGTGATAACCATAGTTTTTCAAATTGTATAAACCTAAGATATACAACATGATGTCTTGATAACCATAGTTTTTATGTTATAATGATTTGTGACACCTTACCTGACTGAAAAAGTATGAATTGGTTCAGTTTGCTTAAGGTGGGAGAAGTAAGCTAACTTGTATTGAGTAGCTTTTCTGGGCCAAGGATTTTATATCATTATTTAATTCAATCCTCTCAGTATCCTGTGAGAAAGACACAATTATTTACACTCTATAGTTGAGGTGACCAAGGCTCTTAAAATTCAAATGACTCTCAGGATCACAGAATAGGCCCAGAATAGATTAAGGAATGGGATATCTGGACACTTCCTACGTTTCTGTACCTAGCACTAAAACATTACCTTACTACTCAGAAAATTTCTTGACAGTCAATCCAGGAATTCACATTTAGCTTCCTGACTATTACATGGGATATGTAATTAATCCTCTAGGGCTAAACGAGAGAAAAGTAAAAAACAAGAATATAACACTTCTCATTGGTATTGATCCCATTTCCAAGAAGTAAATTCTGACCAAACAGTAAAAGAATTTTTTTTAAATAAGGCTGTATTGTTAGTTTTACAAGGACCTCCCCTGTCTCAATCAGGAATGTCATATGGTGTCATAGGCAGAGTTTCCCAGAGTAAGAGCTCTGAGCTGGAGTTAGAGGGCAATTTATCAGAGCATATTCTCAGGATCAACATCTGTAAATGAGAAAAAAAGAACGCAAGATTGGGCCAAGGCAGAAGGTAAGCTATGGTGAAGATTCAACAAAGGTGTCAACCAACCCCAAATAAAGCCCTGAAGCTGGGCCCTTCAGAGTTTTATTGATTTTGGATGAGATGGCCAGGTCTTTATACATGCATGTCAACCAGTCATTGAATGATACGGGTCAGCTGCCCTGGGAAGGGATGTGACCTGGGGCAAAGGATTGCCAAAATATTACCAAGAATAATTTCTGGAGATAGCGACATCTCAAGATGGTCAGCTAACCAACTTCCAACCACTGGGAGAAAATGTCCTTTATTCATAAATGGAGTTCTGGATGAATCATCACAGCATCAAATACTATTAATGTAACTATTAACAGTTAATGGTTAAGCCAGTAATCAAATTCAAATCTATCTGTTTTTAAGCATATGCTTTGTCCCTTATATTATTATGTCTGTCTGAATGTACAACTAAGACTGGTTACAACTATACCAAAGTTTTAACCTTTCTAACCATACTTCTAAGTATCTTAAAGAGCGAAACATATGCACCTGGTTGCTCTAGTAAATATTTGGTTTGGCTACAGCAGTTGCGAACTGGATGTGTGAAGGGGCAGACTGCAGCATGATATACTCCCCTTAGTCTCCAGATACAGTGAAGTGATTCAGAGAAACCACCTGGGCAAGCAGTCATGTGGAGATGTACACCAAGGCGCTGTTGCAGCAGACAGCAGTGTAGTCTTTCCTAACCCCTGGAAAATGCTCAGCAAAATGAGAGTTGTGTTCCAGTAAACTCCTTCCAGCCCTTGCTTCCCACCTTCGAAGAGGTATTTGCAGCTTTGCAAGGAAATACTGTTAGTGCTGCCGAACATTGGCTTTTTTTTTTTTCTTCCCAGGAAGTATCAGAAGACAAAAGATTCAGAGCAGGTAAACTAGGGGTAAGTTAACAGTGATCTTGAATGCTTCTTTTGACCAGTGAGTAGAGACCTTAAATGGAGGACCCAGATATTATCCAAACCATAATATTGGAGTCTTAGTTTGGATTCCTTTAAAAGCACAGGCTGAAACAATGACTCAGATGCAGGTAGATTTTTTTTGAGGAGGTAATGCCAGGAAGCAGAAAAGAAAGAGAAAAGAGAATGAGACAAGAAAAAAATCCTTTGAAAGTGTCTATTATTTGAGCTGGTTATTGCAGTGGCCAACTGGGGATACATGCACTAAGGACCTTTCGAGAAACCTTGCAGAATGCATCTTGAAATTACCCTATGAAAAGATGGGCACCTGGGACATTTTCCTAGTGACTTCAGCCTTCATTGTACAATAGTCTTCCTTGGGGAAATTAATTCTTCCACACATCCTGAGTAAGCTTCCTTGTTTTTAGAGAAAGAACAGTAGAGAGTCCAGGTGGGACACTGTCAGCTTGTACAGGAACCATTCACCCCATCTGCAGTTGAAAATTAGTCATGGACAGAGGGATCGTGGTGTAGGACGCCAGAGTTGTCTGCTACAGCTGGTGGTTGTCCATGCAGTTATCTATTTGGTTTTTGAGGAATTAGCTCTCACAAAAGCAAGAGTGGAGAGGTGGTTACCTTGATTGTCAACTCCACTCTTCAAAGTTTATGCTCTCTGATGCTCATAGGAGCTTTCTTCTGCCCACATTAGAAAACATTTGCACCCTTAGGAATAGTTTCTCTAGGGCACTTGTGGCCCTCTTGCTTTTAACTCTGACTAGATCCTCTAAGATGCAGGAACAATTTATCCTCACTGGGCCTCTCTTCTCACCCTCAGCAAATATCTGTACCTGTGCCTGCTAAGAGGGGCAGAGGTCAGGAGATTATGTAAGTAAATTTTTTGCAAAACTGGGGTGGTTTCTCGTAATTATACATGTTTTAATTAATGGACCTGATCAGTGCTTAATAAAAGAGCCAAGAAAAATGTCATTTCAGTGACCTTTCATTTTGTCTGTTAAAAATCTGTCTTGGGTCCTGGGAAGAGCCTCTGAAGTAAGCCTTTACCACTAATTAACTTTGTTACTTTTTGGGGTTTTCTGCCTTTTCTGTAAATTCTATGATTTCATTATATTATGAAACTAGCTTCTGTTTCATATTTTTTCAATTACTCAGGCAGTTGAGATATGACATTTCACTTCATTCTGATTCACTGAATATAATTCAGTAAAGGGTGGAGAGAGAGCTCAACTCTACAAGCAGACGTTTTTCATTGCAGACCAGTTGGCTTTTCTCCTACTTTTTGAAAAATCCTGATAACATTCATGCTTCCAGATTTCTCCCCTCCCCTTTCTTTTGGCTATTTCCCCACATTGAACCTTGAAATACAATTTTTCAGCACAGAAAACAAGGCCGCCTTCTTTGGCTGATGTCTAAAGAAGAAAAATAAACACAAAGGTAGGTTTGAGGATTCCTTTCTTATTAACTACCAGATGTAGGATTCTGAATAAAAGGGTGCAGATTCTAAAACTCAAATGCTGGCTATCCCTGGTTATTCAATAAAGGTCACAATATTTAATTTTTTATAAAAGTGAATTAGATTTCTTTGTATGTCATAACTCTCAATTTTTCACAGCATCCTTGTGACTAAGTGCTATTGCCAGTCCCATTTACAGATGGTGAAACGAAGCATGCAGGCATTAGGTAACACTTTCACAGTCTATGCAGCTACTAAGTAGGAGAGCCAGGAGTTAAACCCAGGCAGTCTGGCTTTAAAAACCCATGCTCTTCACCCACCATCCTATGCTGCCTCTTAGCTAAAGCTCTCTCTGTAAAAGTCTTTGGTATGAATTCACTGACACCTTGTCAAACCATGATGGAGTTCAGGACACCAACTTTATTTATATAGTCTGTTTAAATTTGTTTGAAAATTGGCAGTAAAGCAAGAATACTTCTGCTGATTCTAATCTTCGTACACACAATCTAATTTCAGCAATTCTGATTTCTCTCACAAATCAGAGCCCAAGGATGCGTCTGCATATTTTCCTACAATACTGCAAAGTGTCCCAAATTTGAAGGCTACAGTTTGGAGATATTTTTAATCACAGTAAATAAAATGTGAAGGAAAATAGGAATTCTGTTAGTGAGCTTTGACCTGCCTACATTTTAAAATCCCCAGAAAACCTCCTTACTGTAGCTAATAGTAGTAGTGCTTTGGTGCACGCGCATACGGATATTCTGTTGAGATCCTTTTTTTCTTTTCAAGATGTAATGAAGTCTATGTCACACTAGATGGTAGCCTTGCCACGTTAGCCCCCAACCCAAGCACGGTTTGAGCACTAAAGTGAGAAGAGTTCTCTTTTCAAAGCAGATCATTTAAGAAGATGTGAATGCAGGGCCAGTAATAGGTCTACCTTTCTGATTTCAGGGTTAGGAGTTAAGACCTGCAGAGGTCAGAGAATTGCCCTCTGCTCAATAGCTCAGTAGTGTCAGGAAGAATTGTCCTACTGAGAGTTTTTCCCTGTGCAGTTAAGAAAGGTCACTTTCCGCTCCTTGTGGTGTTGACATTATTGTAGAAAGTTTTTGCAGAGACCATCAGAAAAACACAGTTTATTTGTAATTACACACTAAAATTGCTGATTTCTTATAACTCTTAAGTTATATGATCAATTTATAACCATGTATAATTAAGTAATTATAGATAAAGTATATGCTAGACATTGTGTGGGGGTATTTTTTTCTTGAAAACATAAAAAATTTGAAGGATGAATAAAAAGTTAATAGTCTCAATATTATTATATATGGTTCATTAGAGTTATTGATTATCTCTTATTTTTTTCCCTTATGACAGAAATGTGTCCTCTAATCTTTATCCCTGTTAAACCCAGTTCAAGTCCAAATGTTTCTACCAAGATCCTCCAGTAAGCATGTCCTGCTCCTGCTGGATGGAAGCCAAAGGGGTTAGAAAGAAGAAAGGAATTTCCCATCGCACAGAGTCTAGAAAGACAGACAGTTCTTTCATCCCATGGGAAACCTTGACCACATTACCCTGTAAACACAAAGACTGCTTTAGGTGTATTAGCCATTAAACAGACTTTTGCTGTTTGGCTTTGGAGCCAACTACCACCTATATATAATAATGGTCTTGTGAGAAATAGATTCATTGAATAGTACAAACTGTTCAAATGATTGGGCTACAACCAACTCCTAGATTAGGGATGAAGAATAATGTTTATCTCTTTCATTTCCTTTGGCCTCCTACAGTTTAAATCAGATATTCCAAGTCAGATAGTTGCTGTGTTACAATGTCAATGTATCTTGCTGCAACTATTTTTATTTATTTATTTATTTAGACAGAGTCTTGCTCTGTTGCCTGGGCTATAGTCCAGTGGCTTTATCATAGCTCACTGCAACCTCAAACTCCTGGCCTCAAGCTATCCTCCTGCCTCAGCCTCCCAAGTAGCTAAGAATACAGAAACACACCACCACACCCAGCTAATTTTTCTATTTTTTGTAAAGATGAAATCTTGCTATGTTGCTCAGACTGGTTTCAAACTTCTGGCCTCAAGCAATCCTCTGGCCTCAGCCTCCCAAACTGCTGGGATTATAGGCACAAGCCATCGCACCTGGCCCTACAACTATTTAACAAAGAAATAATTGGGACATGACACAGGCTCAGAGGAGCAATTCTGCTTCATAATAATTTTCTTTGAAATAATGACAAACAGGTTTCTATAAAACTTTGCATTTTGGGGGGCAAAATCTAGGTGAGTGTTTTGCACAATGTTGAATAAAGACAATTGATTCTATAGGTTGGTGCAAAAGTAATTGTGGTTTCAGACCATGAATTTTAAATGATTATAACTAGGCTCAAACACACCTTTATTAATCACAATAAGAACCATTATAATCAACACATTTTTGTCAATGAGAAATAAGTTTGTTTATTCCTGTAGCATAAAAATCCATGCTTTGGGATTCGAGGAACTTTTGGCGAGCATTTTCTGCATCCTGCCAGCTGTGGAAGTGTATTCCATGCAAAAAGTTGTCGAGATGCTTGAAGAAGTGGTAGTTGGTTGACGAGAGGTCAGGTGAATATGGGGGATGCGGCAAAACTTTGTAGCCCAATTCGTTCACCTTTTGAAGCATTGGCTGGTTGTGTGACGTGCAGTCGGGCGTTGTCGTGAAGAAGAATTGGGCCTTTTCTGTTTACCGGTGCCAGCTGCTGGTGTTGCAGTTTTCGGTGCATCTCATCAATTTGCCAAGCATGCTTCTCAGATATAACGGTTTCTCCGGGCTGTAGTAGATCACACCAGCAGCAGACCACCAAACAGTGACCACGACCTTTTTATGGTACTTTGGGAAGTGCTTTGGAGCTTCTTCTTGGTTCAACCACTGAGCTGGTCACCATTGGTTGTCGTAGAAAATCCACTTTTTGTTGCACATCACAGTCCGATGGAGAAATGGTTTGTTGTTGCATACAATAAGAGAAGATGACACTTCAAAACGATGATTATTTTGGTTTTCAGTCAGCTCGTGAGGCACCCACTTATCGAGTTTTTCCACCTTTCCAATTGGCTTCAAATGCTGAATGACCGTAGAATGGTCGACGTTGAGTTCTTCGGCCACATCTCGTGTACTTGTAAAAGCATCAGCTTCGATGATTGTTCTCAATTGGTTGTTGTCAACTTCTGAGGGCCAGACACTGCGCTCCTCATCTTCAAGGCTCTCAGCTCCTTTGCAAAATGTCTTGAACTACCACTGCACTGTACTTTCATTAGCAGTTCCTGGGCCAAATGTGTTGTTGATGCTGCAAGTTGTCTCTGATGCTTTGCTACCCATTTTGAACTTGAATAAGAAAATTGCTTGAATTTGCTTTTTGTCTAACATCATTTCCATAGCCTAAAGTAAATATAAAATAAACAGCAGATAAGTTATTAGCAAAAAAACATAAAGTGGGAAATGCACATTAATAACATAACCACATTTATTTAAGAATGTATTCCAATATCGAAGGGCAAATTTCAACAATGCTAAAAGGGCAATTACTTTTGCACGAACCTATAAAATATCATCAAACTCTACTTTAAAGAGCTACAACATACCCTTAATCCACATAACAACATATTTGCAACTCATTTTGTTGGCTTTCAAACAAGTTTCTGGTTATAGAATTTTTCATCATTTCATTGTTATGTCTGCCTTTCTTCAGCAAAGCTATAATGAGTACCTATGTGTCAATTACTGTATAAGGGCCACAGTAAGGACATGTCTAAAGGCAAGGAACTTCCTGCCTATTCTAGTAAATAACTTGAAACCACAGAAAAGCATTAAAAATAGATCAAAGTAATGTTTGAAGGTTCACAACATTTCCAGCTCATTGTTGTACGTGATCATGTACAATATATCATTCAACTCTCAGAGCAATCTTTGAGCAAGGAAACTGAGATGCACAGAAGTTGAGGGTCTTGTTCAAGAGCATGTGGTGAATTGTAGAGCAAAGATTTAAATTTAGTTGCTTTGCAATGATGTCCAGTATACACTTAGTGATTATAGTCACAAATGAATGCTTGGACATTGTCTCAGTTTTAAAACTAAGCCTCACCTATTTTCTGAATGGCTAGACCACAAGACTTGGTAAATTGTAATAAAACCTGTTCTGTTAAGGGTAACAAGATGCCTATAACTGTGGCCCTATCGACTATATGTTTAATTTATAGAAAGTTTCCCTAATGTTTAAAAAGAAGAATTAAAAACCAAAATAGTTAGGTTTTTGTCTATGTGATTACAAGTAAAGGAGTAAACCAGTCCATAGAACCATTTATATTTATTCCTGATTGTACAAAAAAAACGCATCAGAACAAAAATATTAACCAAAAGTGGCCTAAATATATTCTACCTGCTTTCATTTGTTTTTGAGTTCCTTGATCCCCAAAGCTGGATATACAAATGAACCAAGTTATGGCCAAGGTCAACTATAGTCCTCAAGCCAGGAGCAAGACAGGGTCAGCTGCCTCTGCCCTGTTATGTGGAGATATTTGGAAGGAAGTTTTACTCCCCAGGATCTAAGTCAAAACCCCATAATAACCTAACAGGAATGGATTCTAGTTGTTTGGCAATTTTAATATGAATATGGTTGAAAGTCAAATTTTGCCCATAATCTTGAAAGATGAGAAATATAAGAAAGTAAGGGGAATTTCTGTTCTAGAGATGAAGAAGAGATAAGGGTCTCCAGGTAACATAGCCAAGAGGAGAGACTGACACATACGCCACTGTGATGAATTCCACCAAATAAATGCTTTCTGTCTTCACAATGTTTGAGTGATAGCTGTGCATAGTGGAGATCGGTCTTCACCTCACTCCTGGAGGAAGATCGGCAGTACACATGCTATCAGTACCATGGAGGCTTTATAAAAATCCCCAGCACTTATGGCACTATGTTGGTGCTCTCTTCCAATCTTCCTTTTTGGGCACTCAGCCCCTGACACTAAAGTAACAGTAAAGTTCCTTGGCACTCCTGGCTGCTCAAACATCTAACAAGATGGCCGATCCATAGAACTAAAATTCTGTCTTCAGTCTCCACTTTGATCTTTCTGGTTCAGTCATGCCCTCTTCCCCTCTAGCACTGGAGTCAGCCTATTTTCTTTTCCAAAAAGCAAGGGCCTCCCTCCATAATCTCCAGCCCACAGACAAAACTCTATAGCTGAAGTGACTCTATATTTATCATCCAAAATCAGTACACATTGAAGATTGAAAAGACACAGTATTAACAATTTTTTAGGAAAACAAGAGCACAGTGTGGCTTGGGAATAAGATTGCTGTCCAGTATCCATAGTATAAATCTCTCCTACTAGGTGTGTATTAATAGGGGTGGGCTGCCTGACTCACTGCTGTGCATGCTGTATCATTTGCCTATGGTGTTATATTAGGAATTGTCTGGTCACTCTTATTATGGGCTATTTCTTTAGGTTAGTTTTATCAATATGTGGAACGTACTTTCCAGTTTAGCTCCATTTTAAATACATCTTTAACTTAAGCTCATGCCTGTTATATCACTTAATGGGAAAATGTTCCCAGCAAACTGTGTTTAATTAACTTTACCTTTACCATTGTGGATGCCTTGTGATTGGCAAGTATCTACATTTATATTCATCAGATAATTATTAAGTGTCTACTACATGGAAGACACTTAAAAGGAAGGGCATATAAAGATAAATCAGTAAGAAAAGAAATAATTTAAATAATGATTACAGTTTTAAGTGTCATTAAAGAAGTTCATGTAAGGGGCATCTGCTTTCATACAGGGGTTAAAATAGAAGATTCAGGTAAAACAACCATCAGCTGTGTCAGTCATTCCTAACATGAAATAATAGCACCCTTAGGATAATTTTAGACATATTTTTACAACAGGACTAATTATAAAGTCATGTGCAAGGAGTAGGGAACCACAAGAATAATTCAGGTAGCAAGTCATCACTGCTAGGCTGCAAGGAATGAGAGGAAAAAGCAGTTTCAGAAGCCTGGAGAGGGCCACCTTGAGAGCAGCAGTATCTGGAGTTGGGGGCCACAGACATACTGATGTAATTTCTCAGAGAGAAAGCTGCCTCTGAACTCCTGGGGTCCCCAGTTGGATAACAGCTGGATACCAGGGGACATAGGAGCCCATTGATGGAGGTCAACATCCATAGGGAAGAGCACTTGGTGGAGATGAGTAGAAAGTAGATCTGGGAATTAAAGGAAAAATGGAATATATCTACACCCCCATTCCCGGGCATTAAATGGTTGTCCTAGTTACTACTGATGCATTAGAAAGGACCTCAGACTTACTTGAGTAACAGAATATCTCAGAGTCCAGAAAGACAGACATATCCCTGGCATCCCATGGGCAATGGTGTTGGAAATTCAGAAAGAACATGGGGCACAGCTTGGCTCTGCCCCATGATGTCTGGAGTATCTTTTGGGAAAGTTTGAGGGGCAATTTAATGTCTGGGGCTAGAATCATCTGCTCACTCAACCATATGTCAGGCAGCGATTTTGGCTGTTGGCTCAGACCTTAGCTGGGACTGTCAGACAGAACACCTGTACCTCTATTGTCTCCACGTGGTCTGTGCTTCTGCATAGCATGGTGGCTGGATGCCAAAAGCAAATGCCCCAAAAGAGAACCAGGTGGAGGCTGTCAACTTTCATAAATTAGCCTCAGGTTTCACATAGCATCATTTCCACTATAATCGCAAGTTTGCTTGGATTCCAGGGGAGGGAACATAAATCCCACCTCTCAATGGAAGTAATATTAAAGTCAAATTGTATGAAGGGCATATGGAATTGGAGAAAATGTAGTCATCATTGAAAAATGCAATCTGCTACACTAAGTCAATAGAATTCCCTATCTTAATTTTAGTATCATTTACGTGTCTAATATGCTTTCAAAAATAAATTTTGAATTAATATAATACTAACATAATTTGGCTGATTGTATTTTGGGGGCATTAATTTATCTGGTTGTGTTCTATTCAAACAAGCAATACATTGGGAGAAGGAGCAAAGCCCTTTTTTGAAAGTGGATGCGATACTTATGAACTGATTGGTATAATGTGATTATAAATCCTGACCCGTCTTCCACAATTTTGTTGTATTGAACATCTCTAGAATAGTGTTACATGTCTATTCCGACATACAGTCAATCATTTGTTTTGTAATGTAGGGATGTATATTTGAGAAATTCTATGTTAAACTGGGCTATTTTTCCCTAAATGTTTGTGGTAAGGGAATAACATTTTGTGTTTCCCCATAAAGACCAGCATGGAGCACATAATTTTCTAGCGGTAAAACATAATTCAATTATAGGGGATTTGAGTCATAGACTGGATATGTTCCATCTCTCTCAGACTGATTCATTACTCACTCCATGTGCACAGTTCTGTAATGAAGGAAAAAATTTCCTCTTGGGATTGGATTAAGTTTTGTTAAAGGTATGACTCAAAAATCAAGATATTGGTAGAGGTGACACTATACAGTGTCTTACTTGACATCAATAAATGACAGTTTTAGAGAGAACAACCCAATGATCACAGCTGAAAGACTGAAGAAAACTTTTAAACAAAAAAATTGGGGGCAATGGTGTAGAATGACAATGAGCTGGTAAAACAAGGGACATAAAAAAGTTTAATAGAGAATTTGGTTATACATTCAAGGAAACATAAATTCTTTCATGCAAAGAAGACCTTGATATGTATTTGTTCTATTCGTTCTTAATAAATAACTTTTAAATACCACCATAAAAATAGAAAATAGACAATCTGAATAGGCCTATTTTTATTACAATGAATTCATAATGAATACCCTCCCCAAACAGAGAGTACCAGTCCCAGATGGGTTCTCTGGAGTATTATACCAAACAGTTAAGGAAGAAATTATATTAATTCTCTACAATCTCTTTCAGAAGATAGAGGCAGAGGGAATATTTCCTGTCTCACTCTATGAGGAATATTTCCTATCTCACTCTATAGGGAATATTTCCTATCTCCCCTATTACCCAAACCAAAGATATTACAGGAAAAGAGAACTACAGACCAATATCTCTCATGGACATAGATGTGAAAATCCTTAAGAAAAATACTAAAAAATTAAATCGAACAATGTATAAAAAGAATTACATCATATGAGTAAATGGCATTTATTCCAGGTATTCAAGGCTGGTTCAACATTCAAAAATCAATTAATGTAATTCATCACATCAACAGGCTAAAAAGAAAAATCACATGACTGTATCAAAAGATGCAGAAAAAACATTTGACAAAATTCAACACCCAATCATGACTTAAAAAAAAAAAAAACTCCCAGCAAAATTACCCTGATTTGATTGTTGTACATTGTTTGTGTCAAAACATCACTATGTATCCATAAATATAAATAATTATTATGGTCAATTTACAAAAGTCACGGTGTTTAGAGGAGGAAGAGGTCAGCATGGACAAAGGTGATCAAGAAAGGATTTAGGGCAAAGTAAAACCTGAACTGGGTCCTTTAAGATTTGCACAGAACAAGCAGAGAGCCAATATATTGCAAGCAAGCTTAGAAAAATAAATTTGGGCTCAGACTGTGAGCATATTTATATATTTCAATCTATAATATTTTATTATTTAAAGTTCTTTTATTAAATTTTTAAAAGTTGTCAGCAAAAAAGAAATAGAGAGAACTTCCTAATCTTGAAAAAGAACATCTACAAGGAACCTGCAGGTTACATCACATCTACTGATAAAAAACTAGTTTTCACAACTGGGAAATACCACTACACTACAGTGGTAGATATGCATTCACCTAAACTCATAGAAAGTAGAACACTAGTGTGAATCCTGATGTAATGATGTATCAATGTAGATTCGACAATTTTAACAAATACACTGCTCTGATAAAGGATGTTGATAGTAACGGAGGCTGTGTGTGGCTGTGGGCAGGTATACGAAAACTCTCTGTGCCTTCTGCTTAATTTTGCTGTGAACCTAAACCTGCTCTAAAATAAAATCTATTGTAAAATCCAAAAGAGACTAGTATAGATAGCAATATGATCTTACTAATTTTTTTTTTTTTTTTTTGAGACAGAGTCTCACTCTTTTGCCCGGGCTAGAGTGCCGTGGCGTCAGCCTAGCTCACAGCAACCTCAAACTCCTGGGCTCAAATGATCCTTCTGCTTCAGCCTCCTGAGTAGCTGGGACTACAGGCATGTGCCACCATGCCTGGCTAATTTTTTCTATATATTTTTAGTTGGCCGATTAATTGCTTTCTAATTTTAGTAGAGGTGGGGTCTTGCTCTTGCTCAGGCTGGTTTCGAACTCCTGAGCTCAAACAATCCGCCTACCTTGGCCTCCCAGAGAGCTAGGATTACAGGCGTGAGCCACCACGCCTGGCCTAATCTTACTATTAATGGAACATTTTTCCTATTTTGTATTAAAGGGTAATTGTGATACTCCAACCAATGGGTATATCACAGTCATGATCCTGGAAATCTATTTGAAGAGTTCTAACATCAGATTTTGGTAGTAGTGGAGTATGCTAAACCTGGTGTCTAGAGCCATGGAGATTTCTATAATTATTCTTGACTCAAGTTAGAAGTGGGACAGATACATGACTTGGACAACGCCAGCTCCTCTGTAGCTTCATTTTCTAAGTCATAATTTTCAAGTATGTTGGAGAGATACCATTTACGGGGCCTTAAGGGTGGCTTGGCAAATGGCATAGGCCCAGGTGCCCCATCATGGAACAGAGCTCTGCCACAAAGTGAAAAACACACAACCACCACCTCCCAAGTCAGATGATGTTCGCCATTGAGCCCACCGGGAACTGTATAATTTAATCAGTAAATAAGGAACATGTAGCTTAATACTGAGCATTTGAAACCTAGTCTTCCATTGCTTTGAAAAAGTGTCTTCTGTGTGTCTGTGGTTTCTTAGAGGAAGAAAGATCTTTGATATGCAAAGAACATCACTAACAATTCTTACAAAGAGCATTTTTAGTGTATGAAAAAATAGCTTTAGATTCATGTGTTCATTATCACTTATGACTTTGAAAACATCATTTTAGAGCAAAGATATTTCATATGCAGATATTATTTTTAAATATTTCTATAAAATCCAATGGTACATATAAATAACCTATTAGAAATATATGAAATAGACGGCATCACCAATTTCATTGATACTAAGGAAGAATCCTGATTTGGAATTTGGCTGCGTGAGCCACACATTATTCTCATTTCCAACTGGTACATTTAATAGCCCTATTGTCACTGGAAAATTGCATCCTTTTTGAATGACTAGAGAATGAGCTTGAGTCTTTTCAGTCTGGATTCAGAAAGATGCTAATGTATTCTCTTGAGCACAGAAGGAATATATTTTCCTGGGGTCTAAACAGCGAGGCTTCCTTTTTGCCAGCTGTAATTTTATGGCGGTATTTTCCTCTATTCTTGACTACGGGTTTATGATCTTAGGGGTAACTCAAGCCATCTCTCAACCCCATTGTACCACGAAGAAGGAAGCAATCTAATGCGGGTTAAAGAAATACAATAAAATGTGAAAGGGAGAGGAAAAAGCATTGCTCACTTTTCCTAGTGGAACCCACACTGTGGCACAATCGTGGGACCGCCTCCCACCTAACTGGGTACTGCCTTTATGGCTTGTTCTGGCTGGTCTGGTCTGCTCGGCCCATGAAATCAGCCCCAAACTCTGAGAAAAACTTCACTGCTATTTTATATTAATATTTTTTAATGAAAAAAATCATTCAGCCTCAGAAAAATCCCGATTAGTCCCTTTCTGACATATTTTTCTACTGTCTATATCAATAGACTTAAATAAAATGATACATGTCTATATCACATTATAGTTCATTAAGTACCTTCATAAACTATCTCTTGGCCAGGGTCCCATTGTCTCCATTTATCTTTTGCAGAAGAGAACTCTTAGAGGGTATAAAGGTATAAAGTTTAACTCAAGGCCACACAGGAAACAAATTGTGAAGCCAGTACCAGAGACTAGGTCCACCGATTTCTTATAATTGGTTTTCAAACTTGAACATGTTTTAGAATCACGAGGGTGACTTGTTAAAACGCAGGTCTCTAAGTTCCACAACCCCAGGTTCCTGATTTAGCAGATCTGGGATGAAGCCAAGCACTTGCATTTCGAACATTTCCTAGGAAATGCTGCTGGACAAGTCTGGGCATCACACTCTAAGAACCACTGGTCTAGAACATGCTGTAAGTACATACTTGTGTTATTCTCATGGTCCTCAAGCCAGACCCAAACAAATTTATAAAATATTTCATAAAATAAAAATAAATATGTAACAAAAGGAGAGAGGAATATTATTGAAATATCTTTAGGTCAGATGCCTCGCTTTTTTGAACCCCTTACCACGGAGTCCAGAGTTCATCATTGTTATCTTACTGCAATGTCCTGATATTGACGTGGGGACAGCCAAAGGCTGTGGGGAAAGGAGACTGAGTGGGCTTTGTGTTTACAAAATGCATTTCCACAGTAAAAGCATTTTCATCTTTTCTAGTGATTTCATCACATGCTGTTCTCTCAGCAGGCTTTCAGCATCTTACCACCACAGGAAACCCTAGCTTGACTCTAAGAGTGAGGGTAAGTCTTATTTTTGGCAAGGAAATATTCACCATTGCTAAATGTGTTTGGTTTTAGATTTAAACATGGGCTCATTTTTAAAGGCACTGAGGCCAAAGGAAAAACAAATAGCCCCGCATGTGTTGGGAAAGAATTGTCTTGTTGAAAGGGAAGTTTTCCAGCTGAAATTTCAAATATTTTTCAGAACAAATATACTATGATCTTAGGAATTTAAATTTAAATTATAGGCTGGGCATGGTAGTTCATGCCTGTAATCCTAGCACTCTGAGAGGCCAAGGTGGGAGTATTGCTTGAGGCCAGGAGTTTGAGACCAGCCTGAGCAAGAGCAAGACCCTGTCTCTACTATAAATAGAAGGAAATTAGTCAAACAACTAAAAACAGAAAAAAAATTAGCCAGGCACAGTGGTGCATGCCTGTAGTCCCAGCTACCCAGGAGGCTGAGGCAGAAGGATTACTTGAGCCCACGAGTTTGAGGTTGCTGTGAGCTAGGCTGACGCCACGGCACTCTAGCCTGGGCAACAGACTGAGACTCTGTCTCAAAAATTAAAATTAAAAAAAAAATTAAAAAAAAACCTTTAAATTATACAATACGCTAATAATAATGAGCACTATGTGCCAGGCAATGTTTTAATAAATTGATTTCTGTGTAACATTCTTAGCAATTCTAAGAAGGGAGTACCATAAATATTTCCATTTTATTGATGATGTAACTGTGGCCAAAAGAGATGAAGTGACCTACCTAAGATCATATAGATGATTAAGAGGTGGGATTTGAACCCACACACAGTCTGCATTCTGTGCTTGGACTCAGAACCACTATACTCTTTCCTACCTGACCCAAGATATATTGCAAGAATCCACTGGGGAAAAAAAGAAATAGGAACGAGATTGAGCACAGGTGTGATGCTATCCTAGAACTGAGCTGGCAAAAGGTAATAAATTTCCATTTTAATTCCATTTACCCACAATTGGGAATTAGTAGTCTGGGTCCAAGACAGGTAACCTCAGACCTGGGTTGACTTGTGAATACTCTTAATTTGTCTAGGCAAATTGCCTTAATACCAAGAACAAACAACAACAATAACAAATTAGTGAGTAGTAAAGAAAAAGCAAAACCAAATGAAATGATGTGATTCAGATACAAATAAAATTAAGGAAGAAAATAATTCTGTTTCACCTGATGTGTCTTGGTTTAATTAGTATATCTACTATCAATCACTTCTCTTTGAAAGAAAAAATAATTAGTATGACCGGCTTTTTTTATATGAGTTATTTTGTGAAAATAATTGACTTCCAATAAAACACAATGCATCCCCATTGTTTTTTAGCTGACCCGTTGAATGGTTAGCTCTTTTTTTATTTTTATTTTCTGTTTTAATTGTCAGGCAAATTTAAGTTGGGAAAGTGGTGGGGGGAGGGTTGAGACTATCACCCTTCTCCGTATTCACATCATTTCTTGGTTACCAAAGACCTGAGCTGAGAAGAAGTGACATTAGCCCAAGCTGTAGCCTCTTTGCTGGTTCAATGTTTTCAACCATCCAATTGTCAAACTTTCTTAGAAATTTTTGGGGTTCTTAGTTTAGTGTTGAAAAAACAACTTTAATCAGCATCCCAATTTTAGTTTATAAGGAATTTCATATGTCCTATCCAGTTTGATTTATATAATAATTCTAACTTAATTCATATAGTTATTATTCTTATTTTTCAAATACGGAACCTGACACCCAGAGAAACTCATGTGGAAAAGCTTTTATTTGTAAATTACAAAGTTCAGATTTGAATCCCAGCTTTCAAGCTATAAAATTTGAGTTCCTTTTTTTCTATAATGTAATAGCTGATTATATAAAACAACTACATTGTATTTTTTCTTCTAATTGCAATTGAAAATAGGCCACATATAGTTTTAAAAGAAAAAATAACAATCCATTTTTTTCAATCAAGCTCTTAATGTTTGAGGAATGTGAAAATTTAAATAAAAGTTACGTTATGAAATTTGGAAATAATTTCAACATAAATTTTTTTAATTACAATAAATCTTTGGAAATTATTTATAAGTATTTTGAAAATGTTATTTTTAAGTTTTAATTTATTGACAGATGTGAATTTTGTATTTCAAGGATATAATGAAAAATAAAATGAATTCTAGTTTCTAGTTCTGCATGTATGAAAATTAGAAGTTGCTACTCTGACCTAACAATAAGTAAAAAGTTGAACAAACTAAAAAAATCAGCAACTTCTTAGATCCATTAAAGAAATGAGGTCATAGGGAAAACTGCTGCCCCCAAAATTGTAGATACAAGCAGATACAAAGAATAACAATACACAGGAGCACAAACTTGCAGTGCTCTGCCCCAGTGTGGTCAATTACCTGAGCTGTAATTAACAAATTGCTGGAGGCCAGGTGTGAACAACTCTGAGCATTAAAAACTTCAGGAGCGCCTAATCATAAGGTGATCCCTACACTTTAGTGAGTTTTACCTCCAGGAACTCAACCAGGTTCTCACAGAAAATATCACAGAGAAATATCCTAGTGCTTCCAGCAAGGGGGAGGAGAAAGGATCCATTTTTAAGTAAGAACACTTTGTTCTTAACACTGTCTGCCCTCAAAGGAAACTAGTTAACCAGAGGCTAACCTCCTGGGGATTTATCAGAGGCTAATGACTTGGGGGAAGGAAACAACCCAACTCCAGTCCACGTAAGACTTCCACATGGAAGAAGGAAAATACCCTAGTGTAGCCCATTCTAAACATCCTGTCCCAGTTAAGGAGGGAGGGACTGAGAAATATGTGTGAAATGTACAGTCCGTAGGCACAGGCCCACTAAAAGACTGAAACCTACTTGTATAATAGGATTATAGAATGCTTCCTCACCCCCACACCTTACTACCACATTGCCGAAGCCCTATTTATAGCAGTCCCTTTTATCTAATACATAAGGTCCAACTATCAAGAAAAAATTACAAGGCATACTAAAAGGTAAAAAACAGTTTGAAGACACAGAGAAAGCATCAGATATGGCAGGGATTTTAAGATTTCAGAGAGGGAATTTAAAAGCATAATTAATATGTTAACAGTTCTAATTGATAAAGAAGATAACATGCAAGAATAGGTGGACAATGTAAGCAGAGAGATGGAAATCCTAAGACAGAAACAAAAAAAAATGCTAGAAACCAAAACACTGCCACAGAAATAAAAAATGCCTTCAATAAGCTGATTAGTAGACTGGACCTGGCAAAGAAAAAAGTCCCTAAGCTGGAAATACATCAATGGAAACCTCCAAATCTGAAAAGCAAAAAGACTAGGGGAAAAAATATAATATTATGGGACAAGAATTGTGGGACAACTACAAAAAAAGTGTAACTAAGGTGTAGTGGAAATACCAGAAGGAAAAAAAAGCAAGAAGGAAACAATAATAACTGAGAATTTTTCCAAATTAACATCAGACAATGAACCACAGATCCAGGATGCACAAAGATTACCAAGGAGGATAAATGAGAAAAATAAACAAAAAATAATAGGCATGTCATTTTCAAAATACAGAGAATCCAAGATAAAGAAAAAATCCTGAAAGAAACTGTGTGGGGAGCTCAGGGGGGACACATAAACATATACAGAAACAAAGATAAAAATCACATTTGAATTCTCCTCAGAAACTATGCAAACAAGAGGAAGATAAAATGAAATATTTTAAACGTTGAGACGAAAAAAAAAAAAAACCAACCTAGAATTCTGTGTCCTGTGAAATTATTCTTCAAAAGTGAAGGAGAAATAAAAATTTTCTCAAAGAAAAGTTGAGGGACCTGTCATTAGAAAGAAGGAAAATGATACAGGTCAGAAAATCGTACCTATGTAAAGTAAGGAAGAGCACTGAAGAAGGAATAGTATAGAGATAAAATAAAAACTTTTATTTTTGTTATTCTTCATTGACCTGACAGATAATGGTTTGTTCAAAATAATAATAGTAGCAATGTTTTAGATAATGTATGCTTATGTATATATCTTGCGTGGGTGTTGCATATGCTTATATATAACTGAAATAAATAATAGCAATGAGACAAGGGATGGGAGGCAAGAATGAGGATTATGTTGTTGTTATAAGGTACTCACACAACCTGTGAAGCAATGTAATGTTATTTGAGACGGGGTTTGGATTAGTTGTAAATGTATTTGTAAACTCTAGGGCAACTGCTAGAAAAAGTTAAAAAAAAAAGAAATATAACTGATATGCTAAAAAAGGAAAGAAAATGGAATCATTTAAAATGCTCAGTTGAAACTGCAGAAGGCAGAAAAGGAGTAGTAGGCAAAAATAGGAACAAAGAACAAAGGCAACAAATAGAAAACAGTAACAAATATGGTGATATTAATCCAAATATATTAATAATCACTTTGAACATCAATGGTCTAAATGCACCATTAAAATACAGAGCTTGTCAGAGTGGATTAAAAATAGGACCCAACATAATTGGCCACAAGAAACTCACTTTAAATATAAAGGCACATATAGATTAAAAGTAAATGGTTGGCAAAAGATATACCACGCTAACACTATTCAGTAAAAGCAGGAGTGGCTATATTAATTTCAGACAGAGCAGTCTTCAAAACAAAGAAAGTTATCAGAGATAAAGAGGGGTATTACATGATGATAAAGGGATCAAGTCTCCAATAACAATTCATAATCCTTACTGTGTATGCATCTACAGCAGAGCGTCAAAATACGAAGCAAAGACTAATAGAACTGCAAAGTGAAATAGATAAATCTATTATTACACCCTTCTACTATTACACCCATCTATCACAAATGGACAGATCCAGCTGACAGAATGTCGGTAAGGATATAGAGGAACTCAACAGCACCATCAATAAACTGGATATAACTGACATCTGTAGACTGTCTCATCCAACAGCAGAATACATATTTTTTTCAAGCTTGCACAGAATATTCACAAAGATAAACTACATTCTGGGCCATGCCCTATCAAATTTAAGAGAACAGAAATCACACAATGCCTGCTATCAGACCACAATGGAATTAAACTAGAAATCAATAACAAAAAGATAACTGAAAAATCCCAAAATACAACACATTTCTAAATAACATGAGTCGAAGAAGAAATCTCAACAGAAATTTAAAACTATTTTGAACTAAATGAAAATGAAAATACAACTTATCCAAATATGTGGGATGTAGTGAAAGCAGTACAAAGAGGGATGTTTATAGCATTAAATACATATACTAGAAAAAAAGAAAGATATAAAATCAATCATTTAAGCTTCCACCTTGGGAAACTAGAAAAAGAAGAGAAATTTAAATTCAAAGTAAGCAGAAGAAAAGAAATAAAAATTAGAACACAAATCAATGAAATTGAAAACAGGAAATCAATAGAGAAATTAATGAAACTAAAACTTGCTTCTCTGAAAAGATCAATAAAATCAATAAGCCTCTTAGCCAGAGTAACTAAGAAAAAAAAGAAAGAACACAAATTACTAAAATCAGCAGTGAAAGAGGGAATATCACTACAGATTCCATGAACATTAAAGGGATAATATAGCAATACTATGACCATCTGTACACCCACAAATTAGATAATCAAGATGAAATTGATCAATTCCTTGAAAGACACAATCTGCCAAATCTCACCCAAGAACAAAGAAAATCTGAATAGGCTTATATCTGTTAAAGACATTTAATCAATAATTAATAAACTTCAAAAACATAAAGCACCAAGCTCAAATGGATTCACTAGTTATTTCTACCAAACATTTAAGGGAGAAATTTTGCCAATTCTTTACAATCTTTTCCAGAAGATAAAAGCAAAGGAACTACTTCCTAACTTATTCTATGAGGCAACTATTGATCTAAAATAAAAAACCAGACAGAGATTTAACAAAATGAAAACTACGGAACAATTTCTCCAATGAACAAAAACGCAAAAACCTTAACAAAATGGAAGCAAATCAAATACAACAATGTATAAAAAGAATTAAACTCCATGACCACCTGGGATTTATTCCAGGTATACAAGGATGATTCAATATTATAAAGTTAATTGATGTAAGCCATTACATTAATAAGCCAAAGGAGAAAAATCACATGATCGTATCAATAGATACAGAAAAAGCATTTCACAAAATTCCACACACATTCATGATAAAAACTCTAGGTAAATTAAGAATAGTGGAGAAATTCCTCTCCAAAAAATCCTATAGCTATCATACGTAATGGTGGAAAAACAAGAAACATTTCAACTAAGATTATGGAAAAGGCAGGAATGTCCTCTCTTACCATTGCTTTTATATGCCATATTGGAAGTCCACGCTAATGCAATCAGATAAGAAAAGGAAATAAAATGCATACACATTGAGAAGGAAAAATAATACTGCCTTTGTTCACAAAAGACATGATCATCTATGTAGATAATCGGAAAGAATCAACAAAAAATTTCACAAACTAGTAAGCTATTTATAGCAAGGTGGCAGAATACAAGGTTAATGTACAAAAGTCAATCACTTTTCTATATACCAGCAATGAACCAATGAGATTTTAAATTAAAAATAAAATATCAGTTACATTAGCACCCCACAAATGAAATATTTAGATATAAATCTTACAAATATGCACAAGAGCTATATTAAGAAAATTACAAAACTCTGATGAAACAATTCAAAGAAGAACTAAATAAATGGGGAGAGATTCCATTTTCAAAGATAGAACAAATCATGTCAAAATGTCAATTATTTCCAACTTGATCTAGATTCAATGCAAGCTCAATCAAACTCCTAGCGAGATATTTCGTGGATATTGACAACTGATTCTAAAGCGGAGAGGCAAAAACCTCAGAGTAGCCATAATAATGTTGAAGGGGAAGAACTAAATTGAAGAACTGACACTAGCCAAATTCAAGATTTACTGTAAAGCTACAGTGATCAAGACAATGTTGTATTGGCAAAAGTAGATCAATGGAACTGAACAGAGAACCCAGAAATAGATCCACATAAATCTAATCATATGGCCTTTGACAAAGGAGCAAAGGCAATTCAATGGAGAAAAAAGAGCCTCTCAAGAAATGGTGTTGAAACAACTGGACATCAATATGCAAAAAAAACCTCAAAAAGAAATCTAGACAGAGACCTCACACCTTTCACAAAAACTAATTCAAAATGAATCACAGACCTACATGTAAAACACAAAACTATAAAACTCCTGAAAGATGACACAAAAAAATCTAGATGACCTTACATTTAGTGATGACTTAGATATAACTTCAAAATCATGATCCATGAAAAAAGAATTGATGAGCTGGACTCCACTAAAATTAAAAACTTCTGCTTTGAGAAAAACACTGTCAAGAGAATGAGAATATAAGGGACAGACTGGAAGAAAATATTTGCAAATGACATATCTGATAAGGACTCAACAAAACCGTACAAAGAACTTTTAAAACTCAACAATAAGAAAAACAAATCCAATTAAAAAATGGGCCAAAGACCTTAGTACACACTTCACCAAAGAAGGTATATAGATGATAAATGAGCATATGAAAAATTGCTTAACATCATATGTCACTAGGGAATTAAATATTAAAACAATGGGATACTGCTACACACCTATCTGAATGGTCAGCTCCCAAAACACAGACAGAATCATAGCCTGATAAGGATGTGGAGCAACAGGAACTGTGCTTCATTGCTAGCATGAATGCAGAATGGCACAACCACTTTGGAAGATAGGTTGGCCGTTTCTTATAAAACTAAACATGCTCTTAATATATGATCCAACAACTGCATACTTTGGTATTTACCCGAAGGAGTTGACAATTTTATGTTCATAAAAACCAACACATGTATATTTATAGCAGTTTAATCATAATTGCTAAAGCTTGGAAGCACACAAGATGTCCTTCAGTAGGTGACTGGATAAACTGTGGTATATACAGACAATGGAACATTATCAGCGCTAAAAAGAAATACACTATGGAGCCATGAAAAGACACGGAGGAAACTTAAGTGCACATTACTAAGTCAAAGAAGACAGTCTGAAAAGGCAACATACTGTATAATTTCAACTATATGACATTCTAGATAAGAGAAAACTATGGAGAGAGTAAGAAGGTTAGTGGTTGCCGGAGTTTGGGGAGAAGGAGAGAGGAGTAGGTGGAGCACAGAGGATTTTTAGGGCAGTGAAATTATTCTGCATGGTACAATATTGGTGGATGCATGTCATTTTACATTTGTCCAAACCCGCAGAATGTACCACACCAAGAGTGAATCCCAATGTAAACTATGGACTCTGGGTGACGACGATGTGTTAATGTAGGTTCATGAGCTGTAACAAATGTACCACTGTGGTGCAGGATGATGATAGCGGGGGAGGCAACGTATGTGTGTGGGCAGAAGGTATATGGGAAATCTCTGCGCCTTCCTGTCTTTGCTGTGAACCTAAAGCTGCTCTAAAAAGAACTTTAAAAAAAAGAAAAGAAAAAAAAAAAAAGGAATGAAGACCTGATACGATATGGGCTACAATATAGACAAACCCTGAAGAAATTATGTTAAGTGAAAGAACCCAGTGACAAAAAACCTTGTGTTATATGATGCTGTTTATTTGAAATGCCCAGAATAGGCAAGTCTATAGAGACAGCAAGTAAATCATTTGTTGCCTAAGGCTGGGGGAGTGGAAGGAAAATAAGAAGTGACTGTTACTGGCTATGGGTTTTGGGGGGAAGGGTAGCAAAAATGTTCTAAAATTGCCTGTGGCGATGGTTACACAACCCTGCGAGTATGCTAAAAACCACTGAATGCTATATTTTAAATGGATAGATTTAAAGCTATTGCATATGAATTATATCTCAGTACCACTATTACATTTTAAAACTAGATAAAATGGAAATATAAAATGATAACAAAAAAGGAAAACCTTGAAAACGACTGCTTCATTTTATCAGCTAAAGATCCAAGAAAGGCCAAATACTCATGTTGATGACACAGTTGCAATAGCTAATACCTTGGAAAAGAGAGAAATGTGTCCCCTCGGTATATAATGATATGAACAACAACAACAAGAAAATCAGGAACATAAATTAATACTGCCAACTAATACGGAAATTAATTTCATCAACTAAAAAAGTAGTGAACTAGGAATAAAATGGGAGTATCTGGCTTGCCTTTATAGCTCCTAAGCCTTCTCTGGCTCTTAGAAGCATTAACAGGAAAAGAAGATCAGTGAAATAAATCCTAAGAATTCTTTCTATCAATTAAGAGAGAAACCAACTAAGAGTGTGAGAGAGCAGGTTAGAGAAGAGTAATGAAAAACCACTAAAGTGTAGAAGCTCCTATCTTCCACGATAGGCTGTCAATGCTAGCAGAAAAAACTGCTGGAAATCACTATTTTCCAGGTCCTCATGCTGAATAGAAAAATGATCCAATACCCAAAGATGTCATCTACCCTAGGAAACGGGTAACATTGCTGTCTGTGAGAAGTGAACCCAAATACAAGACTTTTTAACTTTTAACACAATACAAAAGTAAGAGCAGACCAGGACCATCAACTATGATTAGCTCTCCTCCTAAGCCTTTACAAAACTATGGAAAGTTGGGTAGAGAATAATTCCCAACAGTTGGTCAAGGAAGAAGACAAATAAGGTTTTATGTGAAGTGTGCAGGATTTCCACTGCAAACTACTCATATTATAGTAAGTGGAGTAGAATATCTAGGCAAGTAGTACAACAATATGCATGACAAAAGTGAGAGAGGGAGGGAGGGAGGAAAGAAGGAAAAAAGAAATGAAGGAAGGGAAGGAGTGACAATACTTTTTTTGCAGTTTTAAGAAAATTTTTTATTGAAACAGAAACAGACAATACAGGGACAGAAAGTCTAAACCCTTGATTTAAGGTTATGAAATGTAGTATAGAAGAGAGAGAATTGTGCTGTGCTTAAAAACGTAATCTGAGAGTCAGTTAAATCTGTTAATACTTGCTAAATTAATGAACTAATGCTACATAGGAAACTGTAGTCTCAGTAGCATACAGCTATCTTAAGCACTGAGTTGATCGAGGTATTTCTGCTGCACTCAATTGAATCACTCATGTCAGCAGGTCAACTGGTCCAGCCTGGCTTTGGTTGGCTCAGTCCTATTTCATGGTCTCATTCTGGGGCTCAGCCTAAGAGAGCAGCAGCCCGACTTGGAAAGCTTTTTTAATGACAGTGGCAGAGGCACATTGCATCACATCTGCTAATTTTCAATAGGCCAAAGCAAGTTTCATAGCTGAGCCCAGAGTCAAGGCTGAGGGAAGAATCCTCCTTCACATGCTGAGAGGGGAAACTGCAAAATTTATGGCAATAGTCTTGATTACTAGAAGGAAATATTGGAGCCAATAATCCAATCTCCCACTTAAGTTAATTTAAGCAAGAAACGCAAACTGTTTTCTCATCAGCAAAATGTCAGTAACAGTGGCAACTTCATAGTATTAAAAAGGATTAATAAATTGCTGTATAGTCAATAATTGGAAATCAAAACGTCAATAAGAAAAAAATGATTGTCTAACATTTGTTTAATATTTTTTCCAGTCACTGTGATAGATCCTAGAAATATTATAGAGAACCACTGATTAGATCATAGTCTAATATCATAGAAGAGGTTAAGACACAAAAATATAAAATTTAAATGTTTTGAAAACTTACAGATATGTATCTTTTTGATATGTACATTTCTAATGTATATTATGTCTCAATTAAAAGTTAAAAAAATATTAAATGTAATAAGTAAAGTGATTGGAATAAGAAACAGATACAATGATGGCATAAAACACAGAGTCCAATTTTTTTTCCACGTCGTTTTCCGTATTATTAACACCTTACCTTAGTACTGCACATTGGTTACAATGAACTGACAGAGTGAAAATTACTCACAACTGACTTTTAAGATCTAAGGACATGATTACTTGTAAGGGAACCAGTGTTCTAACGCTTTTATAACCTTTTCTGGGTAACAACGATGGCTTTTGATGACACTCGATTACAATTATCCCTTCTCGCTGTGTATACTGAGGGGGCAGGGTTGTATTTCCACACCCTCCTTTCCTTTTAGATTTGGATAGAAATGTTAAAATAATGAGTAAGCAGAATCTCTGGACAAGCTGTTTCTCACAAGAATTTTCAAAGCATAGTGTGTTCCTTTCTTTTGTGGAAAAAATATAAATTATATCTGGGGATGGGAAATCCAGGACCTTGATAGTAAATGCAACGATAATATTGTTAAAACTTTGTATATCATTATATGTAAGCTGGACAAATTTCTGAGAGTTTCAAATATATTTACCCATTTGTTTTCATAGTAACCCCGTGAGAGAGGAATTATTATCCCCATTTTACAGTTGAGGAAACTATGTTTTCTGAAAGTAATTCACACTGTTTTAATCCCAATTTTGCTCCTAAAACAAGGAAGAAGGCTCCCATGACTGATGCCTGGAGACCTCCGCCTGTAAATGTGGTTGTTCGAGAATCTTAAACAGTTTATTGGGGAACATTCCAGTGCCTGTTGCCTGGCTCCTTTTGTGTCTTCTGTAGCACTTTCCTTTGTCAGTGTGACAACCCCATGGACCTGAAGGTAATGCCTTTTTATTCCGTTCCCTTGTTTTCCATTCCTGGGCGCTCTCTCACTCAATATATTCCTATATTTCAGAATACAAATAAATTATAAAACAAAAATTTCCAGATATATAACAAAGAGTTTAGAGAAGTAGGGAAATAATGCTAATTTCAACGAATAATGCTGAGTCAAATGTTTATCCATATGGAGAAAAAATAGCATTATATATAGATTCAACCTAACACTACACAAAAGTCAATTCTAAATGGATCGCATATCTAAATATGGAAAGTAAACATAAAACTTTAAGAGGAAATTTAGAATAACATATCTGGGTCTTTGGAGTACCCCAAAATTTCTTGAACAGGGTACAAAAAGCTCTAACCATAAAAGAAGAAAAAGAGACAGATTAGATTAAAATTAAGAACTTCTTTTTATCAAGAGTTACCATTCAGAAATCAAGAGACAAGATCTTGACTTAAAGATGTCTGAAATAGTTGTGTCTCACAAACCATTTTTATCTTGAACATATTAATACTTCCTACAAATCAATAACAAAAACAGACGAACCAATAGAAAAATGTTCAAAAGACTTGAAGAGATACTTTATTAAAAAGGTTATCCAAATACCCAACAAACATTGGAAAAAATGTTCCACATCATTAAACGTAAGTGACATTCCAATAAAGCCATCATGAGATTCTATATACATCCACTTGAGTTGCTAAAATGAAAAAGACACTATGAAGTTTGGTGAGGGTGTAAAATGACTAGAACTCTCAGGCCAGTTTATAGGAGTATAAATTAGTATAATCACTTTGGAAATTGCCTGGTAGGATTAATTAAGCTTAATACACGAATACTTTATGACCCAACATTTCCATTCCTACTTACATATCAATAGATGCACACAGCGCAAACCTAACAAAAAATATATGCTAGAATCTTCATAGCAGCAATATTTTTAACAGCCGAAGACACAAAAATACAAAAGGTCATCAAAAGTTAGATCATTGAATAAGTTGTAATCACACAATGTAATACTATACATCATTGAGAACAAACAACAATTAAACACAACCATATGGATGAATCTCAGAAATACAACATTAAAAGAAACAAGTCATACACGAAGTATATATACTGCATGATTCCCTAATGAAGTGAACCTATAGGCAAAATTTCTCTGTGCTTGGCAGAAATCAGGATAGTAATTGCTTGGAGGTGGGGGGATGGTGTTGGGACTGGAAGGAGGGGCCTTCTGGGGTGTTGGTTTATAGATGCGCTCAGTTCATAAGAAACCATCAAGTTGTATAATTTAGAAATGTGCATCTTTATGTACATATATTATACTTTGATAAAAAAAAGAAGTTTCAGCCCATGAGGACCTTATATTCCATCCAGGTGGGGACTTGCTAACCTGAGACAGGAATACAGGACTCAGGAGAGTGAGATACCAGTTGTGGAATCCTGACCAAAGTGGAGCAATGTGACAGGCAGATTTACTGCCTGCAAATGAAGCAAATGAAACTTATTAAAACTTAAACTTCAGGGCCTATCACTCCCAGGAGTTTCTTCTAAGGGCCCGGGTAGGCCTTTTGTTAAATTTTTCCAAAGTGTCAGCTCCCCTCTCCCCTTTAAGTCACCACCTTCTCAATATCGTAGCAATGCGTGTGCATGACAACAGTTTTATACCTACTCCCAGTTACCCACCCAGCCCCAGCCTTGCCATGGTGAGTGCTCCTCCTGGCCCTGGACCACACCACTCTGAGTCACTGCTGACTTTGTGGTCCGTTGGAGCATGGGATCCACGTATTGCAGTTTTCTTGTGATGCAGAGGATGCAGACACCTCTGAAAAAGTCTCTGAGGAGTCACCTGTTTGGAGGAGAAGACTCGTTTCCCCTTATGATTTAATTCCTTATTTCCTTTGAAAAGACCACCACATAGTTACATGAACACGCCAGACATTATTGTAGGCTTAGGAAAAGCTAAAGCAAATTAAATGTGAGGGAGTGAACTTAAAACTATGAACTAAATGTTGTATTTCCCACAGTCAAAGACAAAAGTACCCCCAGATTCAAACCCTTCCCGATGTGCGTTTGTAGGTGCACCCCATGTCCCAATCTTGCTCTCTTTATCCTGGATTTACTGTCCTTTCAGAGAGTAATGTCACCTAACCTCAGGTATGAAAATCTTGATCCATTTTTGGGAAAACTCATCTCTTACCTAAAAGTTGTTGGAGTTACCGTAGCCTTTATCCCCCTTCCCCTACAGAGTTATTCAGTTTAGAATACTTCCCTGGAGACTCCTGAAGAATAGTTCAGGTTGACTTTGGTCCCCTCCAGCACATTTCAGGCTGGGCATAGTCCCACCAAATTCTGTCAATACAGCTACCGTGAGTTACAGCTATGCTTCTTTATTTTTCTCAAGTTTTCAGTGGATAACCAATCATATACTTGCACACACACCAAAAGCAGGTACCTCCCTAGAATAAAGATTAACTCTCAAATTTTCATAATCAGTAAAGTCTAAACTCAGAGTAAAGATGATGTTCTAACTGCTCCATCATCCACTAAGCCATTCTAGTTCTCAAAAGAATTACACAGTGGCATAAAGCACTGTTCATTCCTGCATTTCCTCTCCTTCCTACTCCAGCCTTCAAACTGTGGTCCACTGGGGCTACTGAGGACAAAGAAACTTCCAGTTACTGAGTTGTTGTCCCACTATACCTGTAAAGACCGAGCTATAATCTCAAAAGAATGCCTTATAAGGGCCTGATTAACTTTAGACATGAAACCATGATTTTTTTCCTTGGCCAATGTTTGTGTGAGTGTGTATTATAGATTAGTGATGATGAGAAAGGTAAGTATTGTCACAGAATTGATCAAACTTTTGTTGTTCCCTTGGCCTAGAAAACTGGATCTCAAAATATGGTTCCCAGAACAGCAGAATCAGCATGACTTGAGAACTTGTTAGAATCTACTACACTCAATCAGAAACTTTGGGGTGGGGCCCAGCGAACTGTGTTAAAGTCTGACAACCACTGGTCTAGAATATCCCCACCACTTCTGTTCGACTCTCTGCCTGGCAAGAATGGACCCAAATATTACACCCCTTTGTGAAGTCTTCTTTAAACTCACAACCCTTTTCACTAAACAGGACAGAATTGCTTTGAATTATTCTGTCCCCTGTGCTTTTAGAACATTTTGGACATACGTACACTCTCCATTATAGCACATATCAGTTTTTCTAAAATGGCTGTCTTTCACCTATTTCCACCTACATCTGTATTGACTGACTTATATCTCCTGATGCCAGTTGTAATACAAAGATGTAGCAGCACGGTCTTCTTTTGCTGACAATGTTGGCCCATTGAGTCATGAGTGTTGAAATGAATCACTGGCGAAAGACAGCATGAACATAGCCCTGAAATTTTCACAGAAGATTTTTCTTCCATTCTCACAGCCTCAGCAGAAACTAGAACCAATAAAGTAGTTATTAAGAAAAGAGAGAAGTTGATGAACTGGAGAAGATTAAAAAGCATATCAGTGATCAGTATAAATGCTGAGCCATCGCCTTCTTGTTGAGTTTGGACTACTTTGCCATTTCTTAATTAACCAGTCATTTTGTTGTTGCCATTCAGAAGGCTTCAGACATCAATATTTCTCATATATTGGATTGCATATCTTCACCCTTTAAAAAAGTCACGTGGTTGATGCTTATGAGCCAGACACGGGTGTTTGAGACATAACTTGCAAACAGATTCATTGTCCCAATGGAAATGTTCCTTGATTATAAGTTAGATACTTTGGGTATGGCAGAATTCCCTTTCAGCTGAATATCACTTGAAAATTACTGCTTTAATGAGTTAAACACAATTTTAAAAGTAAATACTAAGGATACAAATTCTGAGAGAATTTCCCTCATTTTTCATTGTCTGTGTTTGTAAACCATAGCTGAATATTTGAAGCCACATCAAAAATCTCTGCCAATCAACTATGTAATTCCTACTTTTGTTTTGTGTTAGGATCAGGTCTATGAAATGCTTTTTATACACTTGGTCTTTTTTGTGGTGGTGAAGTAGACAGATTTTTCTTGCAATGTTTTTGAAAAGTTGAGCAAATTCTTTTCATGTCTCTTTTGCTATTTTCAGGAAAATGTAATGCCTTTTAGTCATTGAAGCCATTACTTTGAAGTTTATTGATAGCGGAAGAGAACAAGAAGTCCTAATTGATAATGGACAATGAAGGAAAGGAACTGTAAGTATTCCTAAAATACTTATCATCCATCACATAATTTAGTTATCCTCTTATATCCTCCTAACAATAAATAAACATTTCTGATTGACTCTGTTGATTTTTTCTACATATAATTTTTATTATTTTGTAAATAGATAATAAAAGGATATATTCGTATCATACTGTCTTAAACATTAGTAATAAAAATAATGTATGTTTATTTGGGATAATTGGGAAATATAAACATATAATAAAAAATTACAATCACATACATTCCCATCATTAAGGGAAAATCCATTATTAAAATTTTTGTGAAGAACTTTCCAGTCATTTATCTATGTATATGTTTAATTTTTTTAATATCTGGAAGCATAATGCACAATGCTGTTTTAATAATGTTTTATTTAGTTGATGTATTTTGAACATTTATTTATATCTTTATTTTTTAGAAATTTTATTAAGAGAACTTACTGTTTCCCTATGTTTTAAAATTTTCTTTTTTTTTTTTTTTTTTTAGACATAGTCTCTCTCTGTTGCCCTGGCTAGAGTGCCGTGGCCTCAGCCTAGCTCACAGCAACCTCAAACTCTTGGACTTAAGCAATCCTTCTGCCTCAGCCTCCCAAGTAGCTGGGACTACAGGCATGCGCCACCATACCCAGGTAATTTTTTCTATATATATTTTTAGTTGTCCAGATAATTTCTTTCTATTTTTAGTAGAGGCAGGATCTCGCTCATTCAGGCTGGTCTCAAACTCCTGACCTCGAGGGTTCCTCCCACCTCAGCCTCCCAGAATGCTAGGATTACAGGCGTGAGCCATCGCGCCCGGCCTAAAATATTCTTTATTACTGTGATTTAAGTGACTCTAAAACTACACAAAACGATTTTGATTAAAACAATTCCTTCTTAAAACAATAAGAAGGTCTGGCCCAGCACTATCCCAGAGAAAATGTGAGCCAGGAATATAATTTAAAATTTTCTAATATCTAAATTTTAGAAAATCAAAAGAAAGTTGAAATTAATTTAATAATGTATTTTATTTAACCTAACATATCCCCAAATTGTCATTTTAAGATATAATCAATACAAAATATTATTAATGAGCTATGTGACATTCTTTTTTCATTTTAAACTCTTTGAAATTTGGTATGTATTGTACGCACACAACACATCTTAATTCTGACTAGCTACGTAAGTGCTCATAGCCACCTGTGACTATAGCTGTCATATTGGACAGTATAACTCTATAGTGCCTTGAATTTTTTACTTAACTACAAAAGACATCAAACAAATAAAATACTAAAATTAGCAAATAAAAGCATGTGATTCCCTTTACATGCTCCTGTTTTATAATTTTTTTCATATTATAGTTTCCCATAAGATTCAAAGAGAGGTTTCACATAAAAATTTCCAATGATCTGAAGGTGAAAGCTTCCTGAAGCCCACCCCGTCACCGTGCTCGATCCCTGCCACTTCCATCCCTAGCAGCCCCGAGTTGAAGGACTTTGATCCTGAACTGCCTGCTTCAGCCGCTCTGTGCCCTTGTTCTAAAACGATCCCTGTGTCTCCATGCTTCATGATTTCTTCAAGGTCATGCTTCTGAGCCCTGTTTGTAGTTACTACATTCATTTGTCCCCTTTTACATTGGGCAATTCTGTAGACTGTCCTCTGAGGCAGTCTTCAAACTGGGATCTGGAAATCACTGAGTTTCCGAGGAGGACATGGGCATGTGGACATTTTAATAGGAATGAAATTCTAATCCCCAATGTCTACATATATTCTCAGCTAGGATTAACCTGCTAATGTTTCACACAAGTTCTCCTTTCTCACCTCCCTTTTTACAAATACATCCCAATGTACCTTTCTTTCATGCCTTGGATTACTCTCTTCTAGTGTACACAAGAAAAGAATTATTTCTAAACATTGGTGCAAGTGCTGAGAAAGTGAGCAAGTATAAGGAAAAGGTAGCAAACACTTTCTCAGGTCAGGTGCTTTCTAATTCTCTGCTTTTCACAACTCATCTAAGTGAGTTATCAGCTTCTGGATTATTAAAAATCATTTTTGATGGATAGATCACTAAACAGTTTTTGTTATATAACTTGGAAGAGTTGTCAAAGAATTGCTGGTAACGTAAATCTTTCCATTCCCATCTATTTATTTATGTAAACATGTTTTCCTATCACTTATATCAGAAAAAACTTTAAATAGGAATAAAACTAATGTTGAACCCTATGTCTTTAAAAATCAGTAAAATATTCCCTGAATGCATAAAGAAAAATCCCCATACATCTCTTTAAAAAATGCAATACAATTTTACTTTTTATGTTTCTTGTTTATTAGCATATATAATATATCTATGTCACTTTTATTAGCTATGTATTTATAATTATAAAGATAACTCAACCTGGAGCCTTATTGTCATCAAAAATAAAATACTTGAATTTTAATTTGCACGTGCAGTTTTGTTTGCTAAGAATTTTGATAGAGTGACCAATTCAAGTCTTTTAAATCTAAACATTTTTTTAAGATAAAATCTTATGGAAAACATTAAATGGAAATTTGAGTTTAAGGAGGGAAAAAAAAGAAATATATAAAGATTCCCAACCAATCATTAGAGAAAAGCTTGTTTAGGTATGTTTTAAGGACAATAGTGGGTATCAAATGGCTCCTATAGTTAGATTGGATTTGTTACATATAAAAGAGAGGTGTCAAAATTTTGTTATGCAAAAAATTGCATCTTTTGTAATTATTTAAATGTATGATAAAATTTCTTCAGATATCAAGTTAAAATGTGCAATGTGGCACAGTTTTTAAAAAATAAGACAGTATGCAAATAAAACCTTTGAAGACCCCCTAAAATTAGCCCAGCTCACCTATGTCTGGTCCTCAGGAGGACTTCACCAGCAAGACCTTTAGAATTTCTGCCCTTCAGTCTTCACTTCTATAACACGTAATAATAATATTATTTACCTCACAGTGTTGTAAGGTTAAAATGAGATAACTTATGTAAAAACATCTTGTAAACTATGAAGTACTAAAAATATGTTTGTTAATTGTAATTTTTTGTCCGTGAATTTCTTTAATAAAAATATTTCTTGAGAATCTACTCTATGACAGGGACTGCTTTAGGTTTTGTAGATACAGTGATGAAATAAAGACAGCAGGCCCTTATTTTCACAAATCTTGCCTTTTAGTAGGATTGGCAGAATACACAAGTAAACAAATGAACAAGCAAGATCATTGCAGATATTGATAAGTGTTAGAAAGGAAATAATACCAGGTATTTCAACTCTTGCTGAATTTCCATTTTATAGTTTTTGGGAAAAAAAAGAGCAATGCCTTCATTGCATGGAACAATGTTCTAGGACAGACAAGGTCTTCACATTAGTCGACAGCCCCCAGTATTATCTCAGCATGCTCCACTGTGTCCACTGCCTTCCAGCCACCGTGACCTCTTTACTCAGCCTTGAACACGCCAAGCATTCGCTCTCCTAGGGTGTTGGTATAGGTTATCCTTTCTCTGGAATGTTTTCTTACTATGTTCATGGATAGCTCCCTCACCCCCTTACATTCTTTTTCTCACATTTAATCTTCTCAATAGGGAGATGGGAGGGGTGGAAAAGAAAAAAAATAATAATCTTCTCAATAAAGTCTATCTTGGTCATACTATTTAAAATTGCAAACTGTCTCCTGTCTCTCCCAACCCCACGTTACCATTTTACTTTGCTCTCTTTCTTTTCCTTTTTTTTCCAATAGTATGTATCACATTCTAACAAACCCTATCATTTAGTTATTATTTCTACCTGCTCCTTCCAGAAATACATGAATCAAAAATTATACCGGATGTGGTAGTTCACATCTGTGATCCCAGCACTTTGGGAGGCTAAGTCAGTAGGATCAGCTGAGGCTGAGACCAGGCTGGGCAACGTATTGAAACTCCATTTTAAAAAAAAAACTTTAAAAGTTAGCTGGGTGTGGTGGCATGTGCCTGTAGTCCCAGTTACTTGGGAAGCTGAGGCAGGAGGTTCTTTTGAGCCCAGGAATTAGAGGCTACAGTGAACTATGATTGCACCACTGCCCTCCAGCCTGGTTGACAGAGTGAGACCCTGTTTCAAAAAAAAAAAAATGAGTTTATATCTCTGAATTAAAATCTCTAGCATATTCTAATTCAGAAACAAGTAAGTTTGTTTTTATGATTATTATTCTTATTTTGCTTATAAAGATAAATTTTAAAGAGATAACAGTTCACCATTTCAAATAGGCATTTTATACATAAGCCAGGGTGTTTTTAAAAATATTAGTGGAATTTAAAAATATTAGTGTTTTTTTTGGATGGTTTATTTTGAGCTCTTTTGAAATAATATAATACATGATATATCCAATTTCAAGTTGAAAGAAAAACCGTGTATTTCCACTGTGTTCTTTGCAGGAATATAATTCGGGAAGCAATGTTCCACACAATCTTTTGGCATGTTACATTAAAATTTTATGCAAAGTTGGCACAATGTGATCGTAAATTCTAATAAATCTCTTTCTTCACAATACTGCAAATACTGGGGAGGGGAAAATGTTGAGCAGTCATGCTCCCATGCTTTATCCAGAAGAGTTCTACTGTTTCTCTTTTATACAGTACATTTCTGTACAAGATTTTGTTTGAAGAAAGGTGTCCACTGCCAAGGAATAGTACAATTTCAAAACCATTTTACTAAACGATCTTTCGGCCATGGCATTCAACTACAAAGTCTATGATTTTCCAGCCACAAGGTAATTCATTAGACAAATCTATTCCCAACATAGTTTTGAAATGGTTAAGTGATTTGATAATTTTGTGAAAGTGTTTGGCAATGATGACATTAATTGGAAATAGATAATATCAGAAAGAATGAAAATCTCCTCTTAAATGCTGATGAGCTAGTATTTAAATTTTGTCCTGGTATAATTATTTCATTTCTTACTTCTTTTAAAGTAGTTGGGATGCCCACAATTTCTCTAGAAAAATTCATGAATTTCTCTAAAACTGGTTTATGAGAAGTACATAGAACTTTCCATCCAAGAAATCAGTGGAGGACCAGCAACCAAGAACCACTGAAGAATAGAAACTATCCTAATTTTTCAATACTCACAAGCTAAAATTTAATTCAAAATTCATCCCACTTTCTTATTTTTACTTTCTTTGCATCCAAACCCCATTTTTAATATGTACTTTTAATGAGCATTCTTTTCTTAGAAGAGTTTACTTTTGTTTATGAAGCAGCAACACCTGAGAAACCAGGGATCATTCTAAATTCCCCTGGACTTAAAAAGAGCACAACAGTTACTCATCCTATATCGGTACTAGAAATTAGCAGGTACTGTCACGTCACTGGAGAAAATATTACGTACCTCGGGATCTGTTTTGACACTGGAAGTTGGCTCACATTGGATCTGGAAAACACAGTCCTTTATATAATCAAGATTGATCATTTCCCACAGCCCAGGCATGGTCTCTTGAGCTATTAGAACAAACAGATAGGTGCCACGGCTCTAGCAGAGACAAAGCTTTGGTCTCAGGCAAATCAGATACAGAAGTGGCTTTAGGAAATATAGTTTAGAAGCCATGCATGGTCTGGGTTTGCAAACTTAGAAATGATTGCTAAAATCAACAATGTATAGGGGCCAATGATAAATGCAAGAAAGCCACTTAGCAGGTCATTACTACAATCCAAATGAAAATGTCAAGGAGCTGAATTAAGCTATTAATAGTAGCCAATGGGACAGAGAGGAAGGGCTGTACAAACTGTAATAAAGAGATAAGCTAATGATGGGCAACCAACCATTCTGGTTTGTGTGGAAGTGAGAAGTTTCCCAGGATGCAGGACTTTCACTTTGAAAACATGTACAGTCCTGAACAAAGTGTCCCAGTTTTTATGAGATTGGGGGTTTTCCCAGAATGCAAGTTTTTAGTGCTAAAACTGGAAATGTCCTGAGCAAATAGAGACAAATTGGTCACCCAGCTCTACTTTCCTTCATTTTCTTGTAATGACCAAGCCTCTTCTTGCCTCCGAGTCATTGCAGAAGCTTTTCCCTCGCCAAGGACATTTAACCTGTCTCTCTATAATGCTCACTTACATCTGGAAAGCTTCAGACAATTCTATTCTAAATATCACTAGAACATCTCGAGATGAGTCAGAAAGGAAAACATATGTTACTTTGATAAACAGTGATAGAGATTACCATTGACTTCTATTAAAATCAATGCAAATCAAAGACAAGGGTCCAACATCTTTAAAATGCTTGAAAAAAAAAAAACCCTACAATTCTATGGCCTGAAAACGTATCCTTTTAAACTAAAGACAAAATACATTTTAAATAAACAAAAGCTGAAAAAATGTGTCACCGGAAGATTTACATTACAAAGAATGTTAAAGAAAATTCTGCAACCCCAAGGAAAATGATACAAGATAAAAATAGACATATCAAAGGAATAAAGAGCACAAAAAATGTAAACATGTAGGTAAATAAAAATAACTATTTTGTCCGTGTTTCTTAACTTCTTCTAAAGACAAATTACTATTTAAAGGAAAATAATAAAAATGCATTATGATCAACTCTTCTAGCTACTGCTCAGAATGGAGGAAACAGGAGAGTGTTGCTCCCACTCTTACAGCAAAAATTTTAACAACCAAATAATCGGCAAATTTCTTATTTTTTCTTTAACCCAGTGGATAGCTGGTTTTCAGGCAATCAAAATCTGAGGTCTCAAGGCAACCAACTAAACTGAAATATAAAGGAAAACATGTGCTCCTAGGAGAAAGGACAAAAGAACAATTGCTTACCTGGACAAGGACCCTATACAAGCAAATAAGAAGAATTCAAGCAAAATATTTATCAAATTCTTAAAGGATAGGTGTGAGAAAGGAGGAAATTATAAGACCTCTGAAAACAACACTCAAAAGTATTACCACTTATTTTCAGGCTCACATCAATGAACCTTCTAAGGACTCACAAGTGAAGGGCAAGGAGGAAGACCTGAGAAAGCCTCCCTGTGGTGCAGGCCTGGGAAACGCCACGGCAACCACTGTGAGAAAGGCAGAAACACCTGTGCTGAGTCTTCCCCACTCTCTCCTACACTGAACAAAAGCTTTAATCCCTGAAGACGGGCACCAAAGCCTGTAGCCCTTAGATGAGAGGTGAAAACTCATTACAGCTGGGGGAAGAGAAACCAAAATCTTCTGCTTTTAGGGAGGTGGAAGAAGACATGACCGTCAGAGATTCCTTGCCACTGGGAGAGGTACAGCATTACTGAGAAGGCCTCATCCCTGAGATCCAGGGTGTTAGCACCGGCCTACGACTCAGACTGACCCTGAACAACAGAGGACACAAGCCCTGCCTCTCACCACGAGGTCAGGAAGAGTTGAGTAACAACAGCACTCTAATTCTAGGGGAGGCAAATCAAAGACTCTGAGGAGCAGGGTTCAAAGAGAATACCTAAGTAGAGCAGCAATAGATAAAAACCCCTTTAATGAAATGGATCTCAACAGAAAGTAATGTCAAAAAACTTGGAAGAGGCCGGCGCGGTGGCTCACGCCTGTAATCCTAGCACTCTGGGAGGCCAAAGCGGGCGGATTGTTTGAGCTCAGGAGTTCGAGACCAGCCTGAGCAAGAGCGAGACTCCGTCTCTACCAAAAATAGAAAGAAATTAATTGGACAGCTAAAAATATATAGAAAAAATTAGCCGGGCATGGTGGCTCATGCCTGTAGTCCCGGCTACTCGGGAGGCTGAGGCAGGAG
>CAUYSK010045820.1:0-59547 GCA_963575035.1 Avahi laniger
CCCCAAGGTTTGGGGAGGGCTTTGTAGCTCCCAGGGGTTGTTTGGACCCTGCTCCCCGCTGAGGTGTGGAGAGGAGCAAGATTGATCATAGCTGGGGTGCAAGAGCCTGGGTGTGTAAGCTTCTGTGGGGCTCAGAGGTTGTTTATCCAGGTGCTAGGGGGAGTCACTGATATGGAGTTCAGGGCTCGCTCTCCAAGCTTGGAAGCCTCCTCCTGATGGGAGGAGACTACTCGGATGATTGCTGAGGACTGTAGCCAGGTTTTTCCATCCCTGTCCACAGACTCAGGCACTTTCTCCTCTGATCAGTCCAGTTGTGCTTCCTCTCTGCCCAAGACAGGCTCTTGAGCTTCCCCACAGTTCGTGTTTCTGGCCCACTGGGGTGCGTCTCTGCAGGAGGCTGGCAGATATGGGGATCTCCAATTGTGTACCCCTTTTCCATTACTAGACCCGAAGGGAAGGCACATGGGCCTCTCTATCCCCAGAAGTCGCCACCAAGGGTTGCTCCCACTGGGGAAATAATGGCAGCTCAAGGAACTCTTGGTTCAAGCTGAACTCCCTATTAAAGTGAGCGAGGGTGGGGGCAGCTGCTCCCATTCAGCCTGCAGCACCTGAGACATTCAGTTGCCATGGGAACCAGTACTTATGCAAATTGAGTCACAATGGCACAGCAAACTTCAATATGGCAGTTCTCTAGGGGTAGAAGGGTTGGGGCTCACCCACAGAACCCTGCTCTCTTGTGCTCCTCCAGACTCTCCCAATGGACATGGGCTCTCACTTGCCACCCGATCCTGGAACTGGAATCTCTCCCCCATGCCTCCCCATCCCTTCGTCTGCACCGTCTGCAGGTGAATTCACCAAATGCCTGTGGACAGGAAGATCACAAACTGAGGTTGCCCTGGTGGCTGGGGATGGAAATGTGCCCCAGTACTGAAAGCAGGTCACTCAGCACAGACAATTCTAGCTACTTCTATGGTTTGGAGAAGGGGCTGGGGACTTCCTGCACTGCTCTCAAGTTCAGGGGGGCACCCTTCCACCCTCCTCTCCAAGCTGCGGCTGTGGCAGCCCAACCGTCCTCTCCAAGCCGTGGTGACAGCTATGCTGACTGAGGCAGGCTTGACTGGGAGTGCACTCTCATTGCAGGGAGCCAAGTCACTCAGTGCAAAGTGCTTTGGCAGTTGCTATGGAGTGGATGCAGCTACATGGCTACTTCCTGGGATGTCAGGAGTGGAGGAGGTGCAGAGGAGGAGGCATCCAGATGCAGGGATGCCGAGTTTCTGGTCTCTCACAGCACTTCCCCATAGGATGAGAGCCCTGTGTCCCATTGCTGGCCTGAGACACCTGAATAGGGGAGGGAGAAAAGAACTCTTACCCTTTCCCTGGGCTCCGGAACTCCCTGGAATTAGTTTGCACTGATTACTCTTCCTCTCTCAGTTGCTCAGTTCTTCCTGGTGGTTTTCCCAGACTCCACTGGTGTCTATCCCCAGGGTCCGCTTCCAAGCAGTAATTACTCTCCACTCTCCTCAGTCCAATCCTCAACTCTTCTGCCAGGATGGTCCAACAAGCTTTGTCTCTAGTCGGCCATCTTGGCTTCTTCCTTGAGGAATATTTTAATTTTATTCACAATTTTTCATTTTAATATATGCTTACAGAGAGCACGTGTTATTATTTTAGTTGAAATTTTAATTGAGATAATTGTAGATTTACATGCAATTGTAAGAAATAATAGAAAGATTCATGTACCCATTATCAAGTTTTCCCTAATGATTGTATCTTGCAAAACTATAGTATGATATCACAACCAGGATGTGGACATTGATACAATCCATAGATCTTATTCAGATTTCCCCTGGGGAGGGCAGACATGTATTCATTTGTGTGTGTGTGTGTGTGTGTGTGTTTACTTCTAAACATTTGTATCATAGCTGTAGGTTCATCACAGTCATGATTGCGAACAATTCTTTACCATAAGAATGACCCTCCTGTTGCCTTTATACCCTCACCTGCCTCCCTCTTGTCCCACCGTCTGACTCTGGTCCCTAACTCTGGAAACCACTAATCTGTTCTCCATTTCTGAAATTTTATGTTAAATATGTTAAATAAATATTTAAATTTGTTAACTAATTTTAAATATAGACTTCCAAATAAAGGGAATATTCGACATTCGACATGTTAAAAGATGTTAAATATTGGAATGTTGTGTTAACATTGAAATGCTAAATAAATACAATGGGCTTGCACAGGGTGTAACCTTTTATAATTGGCTTTTCTCCCTCCACTTATCTTAATTTCCCGGAGATTCATCCAAGTTGTTGTATGTATCAACAATTTCTTCATTTTTATTGTGGAGTAGTATTGCCTGGTATGGATATATCACAGTTTATTTAACCATTCATCCATAGAAGGACCTCTGGACTGTTTCCAATTTTAGCTATTATGAATAAAGCTACTATGAACATTTGCACACAGCTTTTGGTGTGGACATACGTTCGTTTCCCTGAGATAAATGGCCAAGAGCACAGTTGCTGGCTCATATGGTATTTGTGTATTTAGTTTTAAAAGAAACTATGAAACTGTTTTCCAGAGTGTCTGGACTATTTTAACACTCCCATACACTCAACAATGTATGAGTGATTCAGTTTCTACCATCTTCAGTGAAATGTTTGTTCATGCCTTTGACCCATTTTCTAATTGGATTGTTTTTTTTATAGTATTAAGTTTTGAGTTTTTATTTGTTGGATATGTGGTTTGCAAATATTTTCTCCTGGTCTGTAGCCTGTTTATCCTTTTCATATTCTTCACATGTTGTTTCACAGATGAAAAGTTTTAATTTTACTATTTTAGCCCATAGATATTTAGCTAATTAAAAAAATTTGTCCGAAGAGCATTTGAGAAACTAGGCATTTTTGACAGTGCTTGTATAAGATTGCTGGGTTTATACATAAAATTGATTGATGTCCAACAGGGCCATAACTATAATCTTAGAGGTTATCTGTTGCACCACACAGAAATTATTTGTCTCTCTACCAGACAAGGATCTGTAAGTTCACCTCCATCCCTACAGAGCTGTGGAATAACCCAGTCAATACGAAGTTAAGCTCAGCACTACATTGCAAGAGCACCAAGTAATCTCCTTTGCTTCTTTCCAAGTTTTCAGTTTAATAGTGTCTGTCAGGAACACAACAGTAGACTTAAGCCGTGAGACTCCTCAGGTATTGAGCTTTAAATGATAGATTTCAACCGCACAAGTTATTGATACAATCTTTTGGTTCTTTGTAGGTAGAATGCTTAGGATGGGGCAGACGGTACATGTTGACCAATAAACTGAACAATATTTGCTAGATATCTTGCTTTCCAAGTCAGTTTCAGTAGGGGTCCATCAGGCTTAATTTAAAATTTTCCTAGGCAGAAGTTTATAAGCAGGAGAGTGAGTCAGGTAGCTTCATAGGCCATAGTACAATGCAGCAAGAACTCTCTAGTCCTCACTATTCTGCTATTCTAGGTTCCATTTAAAATTGTTGGAGTCCCACCTTCAGGTTAACAGTCCCAAATGTTTTTCCCTTCATTTCAGAGCCCTTTCATGGGCCACCAAACCCTATGGGAACTGGGCATTTAATAAACTTGCCTGTGTTCATGACTTCATAACAACCCTAATTTGGTTCCAAAATCTGTAACCTGGACTTCTCTGTCAGCAGGTCTATGCCTCCCTTCTGAGTTCCTCAGTCTATACTGGGTGAGGATGAAGAAGTAGAAGCAAGAGAGGAGGCAGAAATGAACTAAGAGAAGACTGCTTCTCCCCATGCACCAGCCTGCAGGACCATCAGAGAGCTCTCATTTCCTCTGCCCCAGAGGCTTTCAATGGTATAATACAATTACTGATGGTCTAGACCTCCCATCAGGGAATTCAAAAGATCACATTTGTTCATTACGTAGTATTTCTGCACGATCATGCTCCTCATTGATAACCAAATTCCGGAGGTGGCTCTGTGTTATTAATCAAGGTCTTAAGTAACTTCTTCAACTCCCACTTCAATGACCAGAAGGTGGTTTCTCTTTCTAGAAAAGGATTTCTCCACTGCCTCACCCCTGACACATAGACCTTTTTGATAGAGTATCCTCTCTTTCACTTCTAAAAATATAAACTATAACATACACACGGAAAGGAACATAAAATACAAATGTCCTACTGCCTAATGTAAAATGATGAACATCTGCAAAATCACCATCTAATCAAGGAAGAGCGTCGCCAGGCCAGAACCCCCAGTGTGCCTGCCCGTTTCCAAACAACAGCTCACCCTCCTCTTCCCTCCGCAGAGGTAGCCACTATCTTGACATTTGTGATAAGCACGTTCTTACTTTATCGTATAGTTTTACCAATTTTGTGCACATTCTTTAATATTACATTATAGTGTTATTTTGCCTGTTTTTAAGCTTTTTATGAATGGAATCCTACCATATATCTTGCTGCTGTCATTCATCACTATGTTTATGAGCTTTATCCGTTCTGTTGAGTCTAAGTGTAGTTTATACACATATTCATGTTGCATAGAATTTCAGGCTTATGCCATGTATTTGCCCATTTTTATCTAGTCTACTGTTAATGAACATTTAAGTTGTTTTCAGTTTTTAGTAAATAGAAATAGTGCCATTATAAACATTCTTGTGCATATTCACTGGTGCATATGTGCCAATAGTTTCTCCAGGATAAATACCTAGGAGTGAAATTTCTGGGTCATAGGGTATGGATAGCTCCAACTTTATTAGAGAATGGCAAGGAGGTTTGCCAATTTACTGTTCCACCCACTGTGTCCCATGTTCCATGTAAGCAGGTGTATGTTTACAGTTCTGGTAGAAAGGCCTATGTGGCAGGTGATTTCATACAGTGATTTGTTTTCCCATTGGCCCTGTGGATCCATGAACATCCAAAGTAGCCAAGTCATCTAGGACCCAGATTGAGTTTAATTCTGCCACAAGACAATAGGTGTCAAAGTTATCCTCATTGAGCAGGCAGCCACCTCACCGTAACATTGCTGAGACATTGCTAAAGAGAAGATATAATTTTGAACACTTAGATAATTTTGCAAAGCATAAAAATATTCATTGCATTGAACAATTTTAGCAGAAAATAAGAACAAAATATTTATTGACAATCTGCCACTCAACAAATCATATTTTTCTGTTTCCTTTCAGACCTGGGTCATATGACTGTTTCAATTTTTTTTACATAACCATAGTAGTCACAGTATAGATATAATTTTGCTCTATTCCCTCAATAAGATATTATGAGTATATTTTTCTACATTGTGACGTAAATTTTCTAATAATCATTTTCTTCACTGTGTAATAGTTTGCCAACAGGGAGATAGTTTGGGCAGGTTTTAGTGTCCTCCAATCCCATTCTTCACTCCCCATAAGCAAACCCAAATAAATATTCAGTCTAAGCTAAAAAAAAATTCTCTCTATCTAAATGCAGCTTTCAGTCTCTTAGCCTCCCTCCTACAAAAAAGTGTGCCCTAAACCGCTACCATGTAGAAATGATGGAGTCCTACTGACTACTAAGGGTGTGCCATCATTGACTTAACTGTTCCCTTGTTGGTAAACCTTCAGATTATTTCTAATTCTTTGAAGTTTCAATTCATCTCCATTCATACTGCCACTTTCCTTCCTTTGGACTATTTCCTTAGCATAAATTCTTATAAGAAGGCTTAATGAGTCAAAGATGATTTTTTTTCTGGATCTTAATATACAATACTAATGCACTGTACAAAAGTGGTGTTCCAATTTATATTTGCACTAAGAATGTATAAATGAACATATCATATTAATCAGTGTCTTTAGTCGAAAAGTAATTGATTGTGCCTTTCAGAGTTCCAGAGAGTAAGTCTGGGAAAGCTACACAGTCATGAAGGATGCCCACACCACACTGTGGGACTGCTCTGGAGAGGACTGTGTTGTCACCGGGAGACACTGCCACAGCTCATTTGCTGAGTATGGCACTGGCTGGTGCCAGAAACTCTGCCATCCTCAAAGCCAGATACCTCCGCTGTCATTTCCATCAGAAAATAAATTCTATGCAGCACCTGCATCCTCCTTTTTCCCTCTTCCATATCAAAGTCGTGATTGGCTGTATTCGGTTGGTGGAGCCTAGGTTACAGGTCCACATCCCTGTGGCAAAGGAGCTTGGGAAAATGAGTTCTACTTTTTTTTTCTAAAGAGGCAAGACTCATAATTTGGAAACTTCTCCAAATACATGAAGGTCATTCAAAAGACGCTGTTGGCCACAGACATGATATATGTCTGCTTCACCTTCCATAAGTCTGCCAGCATTAAATAATTAAATTTTTTTTGCTAGTTAGTTATAAAATAGTGTTTTTCATTATTCTGATTACTAATTACATTTTTCTTCGAGTTTTTATGTACTGATTTTATATTCACTCACATAAACGTATTAACATCCTTTCACCTTCCTTGGCGATTTTTCTATTAGAAATATCTGTGAGTATATTTATTAATATATTGCTTATGGGTGTACAGGAACTTTTCTATACTATGGAGATTAACCTTAGCTGCCAATGTTTCACTCTTTCAACATCTAAATGCCACAATCATTCTGTGCAGAGTGAAGGTCAGGTAGGCTCAGCTTGTCCAACTCTGCCCCTTGCTTTTTTCATTGCTGTGGTATCATTCATTCTAAGAAGCAGCTGGTTTCTGTTCCCATGCATTGACCCACAGAACGTCAAGGAACTACAAAAAGAGAAGAAAATATGAATCCAAAAATCACAAATATTTGTTTTGTGCCTGTGCACATTTCATGAATCTATTAATAGTTATTTTGGGAAGCATAAGGACATTATGCCTTTAAGTGGCTAAGATAGATGCTCATGTCACAGATGGTATTTTTTCAAACAAGAAAGACAGATGTGACCTTGACATTTTACTCTCATCTTCATTGTGGACTGATGAGACAGGCAAGGGAAATAATATTGTTCTTTATGTCAAATCTTTCATCCAAAGTATTCATTAGTTTACAAATATTGACCTCAGACTGAACCCAAGCCCTAATTCTTCACTCTGTAAATGGCCATTTTACATATGGAAAAAGAAAAGCCAATTAAGTGATTTTATTAAGGTTATAAATACTTTAACAACAAAGTGAGGAATTGGATAGTTCTCAATTTTGGTCCTTTATTGTCACTATCTCATATACCCTTTATACAGAATCATATAGCTGCCCACTTACATTCTCAAGAGCCAGGGCATTAGGCAGCATTTGGGGGGCACCAGGCCGTAGTCTTTTCTCCTACATCAATAAAATGTAAAAACGTGAGTTACTTCATAGAGCTTTGGGCAAATGCCTAAATCCTGGAGCAATCTGTCTGTGCTTTCTGACATATACAGATTTGTCCTTGCTAACGCTGCCCATATCTCTGGAAGGACTTTGATGGATGAATGGCACTTTCCACTACTTGGCGAATTGTATGCTCTCGTGGATAATAAAAATAAATCCACCCAACACGGTTACATTTCAGAGAAGGGGTGACAGAGCAGAGAGCAACCAATCAAAAGTATCTAGAGCACCAAATTATGCCCCAGAGGAGTCATCTTGCATATCCTTGGTTCTGTTTCCATGGTAGTAAGGACTGCTCGGGATAGTCAAAGACAATTTAAATGCATTTAGGCCACAGTTTACAAGGGGATAATCTTAGGAAAATCATAAGTGAGTAAACATTAACAGCTAGTAAAATAAGCAGTATTAAAAACCATACTCCATCTTGCTTGCTTTTCTGTTTGGTGAAAAATATTTCTTTTTGACATCTGGAAATTATGTCTGCTTCTAACTTGGGCTTAAGATGACTCATTTCAAGACAGTGCCACAATTGCCATATGCTAGAATACAGACATGTGAGGCTGCTTATTTTTTAAACTTAATTTTTAAACTCAAAGGTACGAATTCGCATCACTGTTCTCCCCAGGACGAGCCTCAGGAGAACACGGACCAGGCGCGGGGCTGGGGTGTTCCCCCATCTGAAAATACAACTCTGCGCTGATGTGGCAGGCTTAGAGATTCATTTCTTTAGGTTCTGGTGACTTTTCAGCCTTTCGAAGTCTCCAGGGCAGATGGAAAGGCTCCTCTGAGACGGAAGCTCAGACTGGCACCTTGAGCATCACCAGCTGTTATCAGTCAACACCCTGGTAGAAACTGGAAAAGAGGACACAGAATAGACACTGAAAAAGGAGGAAGGGACTCGAAAAAGGAAGAGAGAGTAGCAAAGACAAAATGCCCATTTTCTAATTTTTCCCCTAGGGCATTGCATGACTGTAACAATGGGACAAAGACCTTGTGTGGCTCTATTTATTTTATAATTTTGTTTAAGGAATACTTTTTAAGTAACTGTTTTGCGTTAGACACCAGTCTATGCACTTTACAAATATTAGCTCACTTATTCCTCATAACAACCTTAAGAAGTGGACTCTTTTATTGTCTCCACTGCATAGATGAGGTAACAGGCACACAGGGGTTGAGGTGGAGGGTCCCAAGGTCACAAGCTCGTAAGTGGCAGAGCTGGGATTCTGCTTCTAGGTCAATGGGCACCAGAATCTCAGCTCTCAACCACTCTGCTTATGTACAAACCGTATATGTTTTCCGTTCTTTTTAGGAATGTGGATGAGGAGAGAGGTAGCAGCTAGATCCTGGAATTTGCCTTTCAGTTGGAGAATTTATAATAATGTCTATAGAGCACTCAGAAGGCAGAGTCCTGGAATTCTATTCCTTCATCTGCTTTGTGTAACATTTAGAGAGCTACATCAACTACCTCTGCGTTCATCTTTGAATGGAGATTTTGATGTTGCTCAGATAAGAATTTTAATTTTCAAATTAAAGGGAGGTTGAACTTTCCCCAAGAGAAAATGGGCATTAGCTTGATGGCCTCTAAAGGAAACTTCACTTTTTGGTCGTTCAAAAACAGAGAATAGTGGGATGGGAGAATAAAGGAGGGGAGTCAGAGTATGTTGTAGAATCTGAAACTCTTCTGTGTGGCTTAGATCATGGGAATTTTCTTGGCCTGCGTGGTGAAGGTAGCATGACCCTTTTCCTACAAGGGATATGAATTGTTCACTATTTCCAACTGTACAATTACTTCATTATGTCCCTACCCACATTTTTCTGTTTATGGCCAAAGAAAAGGCTCTTTGTTGATACCAAATCGCCACCTGAAAACAAGAGTATCCTAATTCACTTAAAATATCTTAGACTGTCTGAGAAACAGTATATTTTATTTGAGATTCAAAAGCAATTTTCAATCCTCCTTTATATAAGAAGAGGTGTCAAATCTTTCTAGGTGTTAAAAATATCTAGATCTTTAAAGGCATTAAATCTTTAAAGATACTAAAAATACCCTTTACAACCCTCAAAACTTGTGTTTTACTTTTTAAAATGTTATGTGTTTTTGCACATTAGTGTGTTTACTCACAGAACCTGGGTTTTAAGCCTTTGAGAGCTGCAGAAGAGTTAAATGGTTTTAAGTTATTGTTCAGAGGCCATTGTACTCTGAAGTCCCAAACAGAGAGTGATTTTGGTTTCCCAGGAGACATTTGGCAATGTCTGGAGACATTTTTTGTTATCACAACTAGTGGTGGTAGGATGTTGTTACTGACATCTAGTGGATTGAGTCCAAGGATGCTGCTAAACATCCTGTAATGCGGCAGACAGCTCTCTACAACAGAGAATTTTCTAGCCCCAAATGTTAATAGTGCTCAGATTGAGAAACCCTGCAATAGAGATGTTCAAAACCTTATTTGTAGGACGTTTTTACATAGCCCTTTCATTTTATGTTATTTGCCTCACAAGTCCCCTGTATATTCAGCTTGTCCATCTTGGACTTCACTGGCCCAAGAGGGTGTCCAGTGGGACTCAATGGTCAGAGAAGCTCTATTTCAGAGCTTAAGGGTCCAAACCACACTAAAAACAGTTCTGTGAGCTAGCTCATGAACGTAGTCTTCATTTATAAAACTTCAAAAAAATATTTGCTAAGCTCTAGTCTTGGAATGAAACTTTGGAACATACCCATTTGAAAATGTAGTATTGCCTTGCAGGAGTTTTTCAGCACAGATCATTGGGGTAGTAGTTGTGTCTGTATTGTTCAGCTTCATGCTCTTCAGCTCCCAGGAATCCTAAAGAATAAGTCACTGCTAGTGGACTTGTTGGAAGAGCACAGAGTACCATGGGGGAGAGGTAAGTCGATGGGCTTTGGATTCAAGCGTCACCACCTTTGGATGTGTGGTCTTCCTTAATCTAATCTTCAGTATGCTTATCCGAAGATACCGATCTTAACAGACTTGTTTGAATAATACGAAATGGTTTATCCAAATCATGTGTTCCAATGTCTGTCACACAGTACATGTTCCATTAATGCTAATTCTCTTCTCCCTGCTTAGGGACAACTCTTCCCTTCCTCTCCTCGCTCATAAAAATGAAATTTCCACTCTTTTGGAAATATTGGGAAGGGATGTCTGGCCTTACTTATATTCCTCTCCAAGGGAGCAACAAAGACTCATGTGATTGGTAAGATCTGAGAAAAGCATATTTAGCAGAGCCCCGTGAATTTACATGGAGCTTTTGTACAAATGAGACCAGAGATCTCCCTCTGGGAGGACACAACCCTCTGACCACACAGCGTGATGAGCAGATGGGTTATCTTTATGCAACACAGACTCAAACCGGTGAGTATAGCTTGGCTAGTGGAATGTGAGCTGGATTTCAGTCCCTACCTCCTCCTCAACTGGCACCTTGTGCGGGGGACAAAGGGAACAAATTGCACTAACATGTGCATGCTCATCTTTAGAACTTCCCTGCCTGCAAGAGCATGCATTTTCCTCTGCCCGTGATTCTGTGGGGTAAGCACACCTGGGTCAAGGCCCAAGGTCAGGCTTCTGGAGGCCTGTGTCTCCCTGTGCTGGTAGGTATGAGTCAGGTAGCCGTTTCCCTGGTGAGAAGGTGGCTGCTCAACAGATCTTGCCTGACTTGCAGAGTCTAGAAATCTAAACGTGGGGGAAGGAACAGAAAATCTGATCCTGGCTTGGAGGTCCATGTGGCATTCTCCATCTGACTCCTGACTCCACGCTGAATGGGTTCAGAATTCATAGAGGAAAAGGGTGAGACGAACATTTCAGCAACTCTAACACATACTCATCCATATATCCATCTGTGCATTGATTCATTTATTCTACACATGTTTTTCAGCATCTTCATGTAGCAGGTACAATGCTAGAACTTGAGGATAAAACTTTGAATAAGGTAAAATTCTCTACTCTACAAGTACCCACAGTCCAAGTCACAGTAACATGGTGTGACTAGCTCTCTAATAGACTGTATGCGTGGGGAGCTTCGGGAACATGGAAGCCCAACAAGAACTTAACTCAGTCTGAGAAGACCAGAGAAATCTAGACTCTTCCCAGGAGAGGCGACACCTGAACTGAGTCTTGAAGGTGGAACGGGAGTTTTGCAAGCATAAGTGGAGGTGAGCAGGAGACTGGAATCTAGGCTGATGCTCAAGTTTATGGCTTAGACGACTAAGTGAACAATGGTGGTAGTAATTAGGGAAGTGGATGGATACGGAGGCAGTTTGGCACATGTTGTTTGGAAATGATGGCTTGTGTGTATCACCTGGAGTTGTCTAGTAGCCAGGTGAATACAGGAGTTTGGAGGGAAGGGGAAAAGAGAAAAAAAATTTTGTTTTATTGTGAACCTAATATATGTCAGCTACTATGTTAAGTGATTTATATGCTTTATTTTATTTAGTTTCCCCCAAACTAGATGAGTTACATGTGATTATCTCCAATTCACAGATAAGCTATACAAGGGTTTTCTCAAGGCCACACAGTGGCAGACCTGAAATTTGAAGTCAGATCTGTCTATGCTAAAATCCATGTTCTGGCCAATATCTAAGGCTGTTTCTGGGTGAGATGATAGCGATCAGGGCTGAAGAGTCTGGTTTGGGAATATTTAACCCAGAAACAATGGCTCACTGCACTTGCATTTGTCTTATTAAAACTGCACCTAAGTGGCTCTGGCATAGTAATTTATGGTACATAAGTATATTAGATATTCTTTTTTTTTTTTGCTATGTAAGAGCTACTCACGCAGCAGTCTCTTTTTATTACCGTTTATTTTTTCTTACCTTATAAGTCAAAATTTGAACCATTATTCAGTCAGTTTTAATGCTGTTACTATGTCCAGTAAAACAGTTGGCTGGCTGTCTCCCAACCTACCACAATTTAACCTGCTTTGATAGAAGCATACCATTTTCACAGCAGGAGAACCCCTCACGGTAGTCAACCAAGCTCACAGCTTCAATTTTGTCTCAAGAAGATAAAAAATGTATCCCATGATCTAGAATTAGCAAACACATTATAAGAACGGCAGCTGGTGATGTCACAAAGAAAGTATTCACTTGAGTTTATTTTTGAGGTTGCCAAAGTAGAAAAACAGCCCCCAAGTACTGTGATAAGAATTGACTCTCTCCCAATCTCTCTCTCTCTCTTTCTTTTCTTCATCTCTGTTTGTAGCTGTCTCTCTGACTCTTTCTCTTCTTTGTTAACACATCGGAATTCATTTTTTTAAACTTATAATTTCAAACGTAGAAAATCAAGTCTTCTTTTGTAGGAAGAAAATTTTATCTGTCTAGATTAACAGGCGTGAATGACTATCCAGACAGCTCGGATGTCCTGGTTTTCATGTATCTTTCATTAAAATTAAGAAAAAATATCAAAAATTCTATTTAAATCGCTTTGGACACAACTGTTGAGTAATAAACACAAATTATCCAGTAGAGGGCGGTGCTGACTTATTCATGGATGCCTCCAGTAGAAAATGCAAATTTAGTAATGAAAGCCTCTTCCTGATGTAAATTGTTCAACAAACATGCAGAACAGATGATTCTTAATGCAGTAACACCATATCAATTCACATTTAATTAAATCAAATTTCGTGATAATTTGCCTAGAAACTAAATTAGATAGTAATTTAAAAAAAAAAACAAAAACAAAAAAACCCTGGACTGGGAATTGAGGACTCTGCTTTCATGTTTCTTCTGCCCCTTGGGCTTTGTGGTCTTCAGATAGCTTTTTAAACTCTCTGAGCCTCATTTTTCTCATCTAGAAAATGACACATTTGGTCCAAATAAAGACTAGCTTCCCTTTTGCTTTAAGAAGCATTTATTCCACGAAAGAGTATGTTAAATAAATTAATTCTGTAAGAGATTTTCTAGGGAAGTTTAAAGTGGTAATTCCCAAGTCTCACTGATCATCAGAACCACTGTGATAGTCTCACGCCAAAGCCCTTATAGGGCTTTCCAGGAAATAAAGGTGGCCAGAGTGTGAGTGGAGTGGGGCCTTCAACCTTTATTTATGTAAGAATTTCTGAGCTCATACCAAGAAAGTGGTTCAAGCTCAAGATAGACATTTTATGTCTATCATCAGGATATCAAATAATGATAAGGATCATCTCTGTAAAGATAATCTTTATTATCTCGTGCTCATGTAGCAAGTGCTACTAGCACTCATGTAATTCGTTCTTCCCTCCTTCCTGGGTCATGGAAGGCTATACCTGCCAGCCCCCTTGCTTTCATTCTCACATGGAACTTTTCCTATAAAGAACCAGATAGTAAAAATATATTATTCTTTGTGAGTCATATGGTCTCTGTCACAATAATCAACTCTAATGTTGTAGTGCAAAAACAGCTGTATTAGTTGTCAATTCCTGTATAATAATTTGCCCCCAAATTTAGTGGCTTAAGACAACACACATTTATTATTTCACGGTTTCTGTGGGTCAAGAATCCTGGCATGACTTAGCAGGGTCCTCTGCTTCATGGTCTCTCACAAGGCTATAATCAAGGTATTCGCCAGTGGTATGGTCTCATCCGAAGGCTGAACTAGGAAAGGATCTGTTTCCAAGCTCACTTATGTGGTTGATGGTTGAATTCAGTTCCCCAAAGGTTGTTTGACTTGAGAGCCTCAATTTCTTGCTGGCTGTTCCTTGCCGTGTGGGCCTTCCACTTTATTAAAACATGCAAGCTGAGAAGGCAAAAGGGAGAGAATAAGAGCAAGAGGGAGTCACAGTCTTTCCAAACCCAATCACAGAAAAGACATGACATCCCATCACTTTTGCTCTATTATATTTGCTAGAAGCAAGTCACTAGATCCAGCCCACATTCAAAAAGGAGAATTGCAGAAGGCTGTGAATACTGGCAGAAAGGGATCCATGTCTCCACGGCAGCCATAGACAATATAGCAATGAATGGCCATAGATGTGTTCCAACAAGACTTTATAGACACAGGCAGATGGAGTAATGTCAGCAAAAATGGTGGAGTAGGTAGCTCCAAGGGCATGTTTCTCCACAGAAACATCAAAAAATCAAGTAAATACTCTCAGAATCAGTTTTGTCAGAATTCTATAAAACAAAGGATTACAAGAAAAAAAGTGAATGCTTAAGTGAAGAAAAAGAGAACTTAAACACGATAGGCTATCAAGAGAGTGAAAAGGCAACCCACAAATGGGAGAAAATATTTGCAAACCATATATCTGATAATGGATTAATATTCAAAATACAACAAGGGAAGCAAGATGGCTGATGATGGACATTGCTTGCTGAATCGTCCCAGAGTGAAGGAAAGATTTCAGATAAAGGAGCAGGTGGAATCGGCACAGCTAAGGTGTAGTTCAGAGAAGAAAGTGCCAGGGACTGCTGTGGACATCACGGAGGGACATCGCAAAGCAGAACAGAAAGAGGAAAAAGAAAAAAGATATCGGTGAGGATCAAACCCAGAGAGGCTTGGAGCCCACTAAAGGGTTAGGTGGGGGTTCCATTTCTCCCTCCCACACATCTTCAGTCATCAGTGGGCTATCAAGCTGCTTAGAAGCTTTTCCACCCTCATGAGCCCAAGTGCTGCTGAAACACTGAATTGTGTGGAGAACTTGCATGATTCCAGAGCTTGGACATTCTGTGTGGGCTTCCTTCCAGGGAGAGGGACCAGAGGAGCCAGAGTCCTGGCTCTCTTCCATTTGGACTCTTTTTCTCCCCTCCCCCTACCCCACCTCCTCCCTTGCCCCTCTCCTGTAGCTGGGAGGGCAGATTGAGCCAAGACTTTCAGGTGTGGTTGCCTCTAATTTGAGGTTTCTACAGAGAGTGGGGTCCAAACCTTTTCCCTTGAGGACCTGCAGTGGACCCAAGGGTGCTGAGTCTGAGAGTTCCCTGCCCACTGGCACTCCCTGGAGATGCACACCAGCCCATCAGACACGTAGGCCAGAGACCATACCCCTAGGACTTTAGCAAGTTGCTAGGGGGAACAAGAGGGAGATTTGAGAACTGGACTTGGGAGGTGAGGGAGCCCACGTGGGCAGATCTGATGGGACAGTGCAGTGTGGGTCTGGGCTGTGACGATCTAGTGGAGTGTCCATCCCCCCCACAGGAAAGCTGTGCTGTGGGCTTGGTCCCCTGGTGGGGAAGTTCCCAACCCACAGTGCCACAGCTGTTGAGGGCAGTATGTTTGGGCACCCATTTGCAACCAGACACTAGAGGGAGACTCTTGGGGTAGGGGTAGAGCGACAGGGGCAGGGCTCACTACTGATAGCCAGTCGGTGAATTACAGACAGCCTTTTTCCAAAAAGCAGACTGTCAGGATTGGAGAGGCCACTTCGGCCCCCCTCCCAGCAACTTTCCCCAGCAGCCTGGGAAATGACCTTTGCGCCCTGCCGAGATTTTGCAGAGCCTTCCAGGCTCACCCAACCTAACCCTGCCCAGACTTGCTCCCCCACCCTTCTTTGATGTGATGCAGAACAAGCAATACCCTGGAAGCTACAGGACCCCTCTCACTGCCTGGGACATTCAAGTGCTTCTCTAGAGGGGCCAGAGCCTATTACAGACAAAAGAAGAACATCTCTGTAGTTGGCTCTTTCCTGCAAACATCAGCCACTGACAAGGAGAACTACTCTATAGCTCATTACAGCATCTACCAACTCAAGTCAAACAGGGCGTCACTGATTCTCTCTCCTAAGTACCACCCACTATCTCAGAGACTAAGCTGGGGTTCCCAGTGCAATTCACACTGCTGGGAAGAGGAGAAGACAGCAGAATAGAAGCAACCTGAGGGGCACTGCTTTTTAGGAGAGGAATAAAAGTTGTAGGCAATTCGAGCTGCGAGGGGTCTCCCTCCTCCACTGCAGACCTCTGGGCTGATAGGAGAGCTGCTCAGAATCTGTGCAGAGACATTGCACTGCAGAGCAGGTGCAGCGGAGATCTGGTGGCTGCCAACACCAGGTTTCTGCAACTGATACCATCTTGATTGCTCTGGTACATGGAGCTAGGTCCACTTGGGACTCAGCCTTCCAGAAGCAGTCTTTGCATCATCCCTCCTGCTCCAGGGAGGTAATAGACAGACACTCCCCCATGTTGTGTGCTGTGACTGGAAGCCAAGCATACCTCCTCCCCTGCATGGGTTCTGGGCAGAGGAAGAGCTTCAGACAACACAGACATCACCTAGGAAGCCTTGGGCGACAGCCTCAGCAGATCCTAAGTGTTGGGGGAGAACCTTGGGCAGCCAGCAGCTCCAGCCCACCTACATGGTCCCTGGGCCAATGAGACAAACCCCTGCCTGTGCAACTGGGCATGAGCAGTCTCCATGCTGGCAGAACAGCCCTCCATAAATGCGGCTCTGCCCTCATAATCCCCAGAGCCAGCTCTGAAGATCTCACTGCACCTAAGCCTGAGGCTCTGACCGTGTAGCTCCAAGGCCCCTGCTGGACCTGTGACACCACCCCTGAGATTCCAGAGTTGTGCCTGGACCCCAAGATACCACCACTGAGTACCCCCTGCCTCTGGGACAGTGGAACCTCCCGAAGGTCCACCACTTCACTCAGGACCCTCCAACCCTGAGCAGCCATTACTCCTGGACTTTGTTAGAGTAAATGCCCACAGCCCAGTAATCCACAACCACTGCCTAAATAGACTTACCCAGCTGCCACTGTCACCTCCACTGAGTGACCCCAGCCAGAGCAATCCACCACAACAACAGCTGCATGGAGAGGGTTGCAACCAGCTCCCAACTCAAATTCCCAACAATGAGCTTGTGAACATCCCTCCCCCACCCCACATGAAGATCGTCCAGCACTGGCTTGAACTGTGGCAATCATGGGGGAATGGGTTAAAACATGCAGTGGCTTAAGTCTTGCTACCTCTATCACCTGGCGCCTGGGAAATTCCAGAGTCCTTGCCATACCCAGTAATGGTCTTACAGGCAGCCCATCATGCCCTCTCTGCACACTTTGCTGTCTCACATTGTTTTCTCTTTTCCCTGGTCCAGTCTGCTTCTAGCAGGAGCTGACAGCAGAATGAACAGCCAGTCTCCCCTTTTGCAGGTGCTCCAGTCCTGTGAGCCTCCCTTCACCTGTTTTGGAGAAGAGGGCACTCATGTTCCCTTTGCATGGGCAAGGAGGAGAAACCATAGCGTTCCTTGAGGGTGTTGACTCACTGTTTCATTTCTCATAACTATCCCTGGCAATTTCCTTCCGGGACAGTTTGGAATTGGGAGAGAGGTTTGTTGGAGTCATGTCTGAAAGTGGCAAAACAGGTTCTTTGGCTATGAATACACCCTGAACAGGTGTCTGGGCCTTTTTAGAATATCGATTGTGTAATAGATCTTTTTAATCAATTCTGAGGCCACCGGAAAATCCCCACTTATCCTGTTAGGGGTGATTCTGAGGTGTGGGGCCTGCACAAATGGGGTGTCATTTACTGAGCTGGGAGAATGCTGGGGGTAGGGAATATTTAGGGGCAGGAATCATGAGTTCTGTGTTGGATGTTTTAAGTTTGAGATGAATATTAGACAACTAGTGAGGATGTGAGTTTGGAACTCAAGGGAAAGGTCAGTCTAGAAACACTTTTGAGACTCATCTGAGTATAGATAGTATATAAAGAAGAGATTACCAGGACATGTGAATAGATAGAGGGGGGAGAGAAGAGGAAAACCAAGAAATGTCTTGTCCTGGAAGCCAACTGAAAAAAAAAAAATGAAGAATGAGGGAGTGACCACTGTGCCAAATGCTGCTGGGGGTTGGATGAGATGAGGACTGACGCCTGACCATTGAATATATCACGATGGTGATCACTGGTGACAATAAGAGTGGTTTCAGTGGAATAGTGGTGTCAAAGGGCCTGGCTGGTATGAGCTGAAGAGAGAATGAAGGTGATGAAACGGAAACTGTGCATATAGACAACTTTTGAATTTTGCTTTAAAGGAGAGCAGAGAAAAATGGAACAATAGCTGGAGGGAAATTTGGACCAAAGAAATGTTTTTTCTTTAAGATGGAACATACTAGGCATATTTTTATGCTGATGCAAATGTACAGAGAAAAAAAATCTATGATGGAGGAGAGACAGAAAAATAACATGAGTGAAATTGCAGTTATAATTAAGACTAAAATCATACCATCAATAACAAAGATACAACTGCATGATCACTATAAAGTAAAAGTAAAAAGTATTATCTCATGTAGGACTCTTGGCTGCAAGCAACAGAAATTCAATTCAAACTAATTGAACCCCCAAAAAGGAAGGACTTTATTGACACAACTATCAATGGGAAGAATACAAGATGTGTCATAGAACTAGGAGAAAAGCCTCAGAAACTAGAGATTTAACAGTGACCAATCTCTCTATTCGTCTCTGATATAGTTTGGATATGTGTTCCCTCCAAAACTCATGTTGAAATTCGATCCCCAATATTGGAGCTAGGGTCTAGTGGGAGACGTTTGGGCTTGGTGCCATCCTTGTCCTTGAGGTAATGAGCAAGTTCTCACTCTATTAGTTCCCACAAGAGCTGATGGTTAAAAAGACTCTGGCACCTCCCCCCTCACCTTATCCCACCCCTGCCTCCTCTCGCCTCTGCACATGCCAGCTCCCCTTCTCCTCCTCACATGAGTAGAAGCAGCCTGAAGCCCTCACCAGAAGCAGATGCAGATGCCACGTTTCTTGTACAGCCTGCAGAACTGCATGCTAAATAAACCTCTTTACTTTATAGATTACCCAGCCTTAGGTATTCCTTTATAGAAATACAAAAACAGATTAAGATAATCTTTCATCTCTGTTTGTTTCTGCTTTTCTTCGCATGCTGCCTTCCATGTTTCATAGTTCAGATGTGCTCTTCCATGTGGTCAGTGAGTTTGGTCACAAACTGCTTCCAGTCTACATTTTCCCAAAGCAAGAGAAAATCCTCCTCAAGTGAGTCCTTGGCAGGATGCTGAGTGGTTGCCTGGGGTCCGGTGTCCATCCCAGAACTCATCAATTAGGCTGGGGGGAAGAGGATTCTTTGATTGGTCAGGTCCTGGTCACACGTGCAGCCATTGGCCGATTCATTTTCAGATACTGTCTTCTTCCCATACATACCATTTTTAAAGTGCCTGACTACAAAATACAACTCTTCCACATATAATCCCTGTATTCCCTCCCAAAGAAAGACAACCCAAAGTCACTTGTATTTACTTTCAATCTGGTACCTCTTGGTGATATGCATTCCTTTTGGTGCGGATGTGGTCCACACATATTTAAAGATATTAAATAATAAATTTAAGAACCTCCCACACACATGATATCCAATGACCTGCCTCAGAGATGGTGCCATTTGGGCTTGAGGTTCTTTGACAACACGATTCTCTTGCTGGGCAGTCCACTGTGTTTCCTGGGAACCGCGTGACTGGTGAGGAATCCCGGGGAGGGAAAGGTACAGATTGAGCCTAGCTGAGGGGGTGCTCCCAGAGGCACAGGGGCAGATATTACGCAGAGATCACAGCCCGTCATGTGTTCCATACAGCAGAATGCCATAAAAAACCCGACTGTTTTCTTTGGTTCCCTCAGTCCACCTGCCCAAGGACAACTGTCCAGGCTGATCTCTTTGCTACATACCTGGTAATTGGTTTATCCAAAAATTGTGCAAACAAGATTTATTGTTCCCAGGCTGTACTTGTCCTCTGATCTCACTCCTTATCCCTATAAATTGTGTTTTGCCTTTGTTTCTTGAACCTTCTTTCTTATGTATACGAATAAGCTATTCACATGCAAATAACTAATATTTCTGAAGAATTATTTTTTGGCAGTAGTGAAAATTTTAAAAAGTTCTCACACTCCTAGGAAAGACCATTCTGCAGTCGAGGTAACAAGATGCCACAAGAACTGATTTTAAATCTATTTAATCCATAAATGACAGTTTTATAGCCATGGAACCTCTAGAACTGGTTTGAAACACATTTAATAACACTTGGAAAAGTCATAGAGATTAAAAACAAAAACATATTTAATCAATCACCAACGTGCCTCAGCAAGCATGCCTATGGAAGCCAACCCAGCAGCGAGAGCCCTTTGCTTGTGAAAGTAGGCTAACTGGGGACAGACTGCCTCAGTGAACACACTACTGAGTGCCAACAAATCTTCAAAAGTTGCACTCAACCACAGTTCCTCAGCTGACGTAGACCTACTCTGTCAGTGATCGAACTCCATGCTTACCCAGAAGCCCATGAAAATATGATCTACTTAGACCGGGCCTAACCAACACAGCTCTCCCTTACATAACTAAGCAATAAATTAAACTTTGTTTTTTGTTTATTGTTATGGGCTAAATTATGCCCCCCGTCAAATTCATATGTTGAAGTCCTAACCCCCCATACCATAGAATGAGATTATATTTGGAGATAAAGTCTTTAAAGAGGTAATTAAGGTAAAATGAAGACGTGACTGGGTCCTAATCCAACATGACTGATGTCCTTATAAGAAGAGGAGATTAGGACACAGATGAACACAGAGGAAAGACCATGTGAAGTCACAGAGAGAAGGCGGCTATTTACAACTTAAGGAGAGAGACCTCAGAAAAAAACTAGCCCTGCCAGCACCTTGATCTTGGACCTCCAGACTCCAGAATGGTGCGAAAATAAATTTCTGTTGTTTTAAGCCACCCAGTCTGTGATAGTTTGCTATGGAAGCCCTAGAAAATTAATACATTTACATTCATTTCAGATATTGAGGTCTCTAGACACTAAGAAGCCACAGAAATCTACCGAATGAAGGTACTTAGCCCTGGCCTCTGTTGAGCAGCTTCTGTCTCCCAGTACCAAGCTGTGCTCTACCTCCTGGACCTCAGATTAATGGTTTTCATCCAGACCTCTGGGTGGGTGGGGAGGCAGACTGCATCCTTAGGTTGGGGTTTTACACATGGAGGGGACAATACATTCCTTAATAGTTTCTTATAAGCTCATTTGAGTTGGGTCTCTGCCATTTGCAGTCGAGAGAGTCCTGATTGACTGAGACATTGGTACCCAGAAATGGAATGCTACAAATGAAAGATTCTAAAACCTAAACTGTTGTGTGAAGGTGGGGTAGGAGGCGGCAGGGCTCTCTCCATCTCTGGCTGGGAGGTGAACAATCTTTATAACATGATAATGAAGCAGCTCGTTAAAATGTCGTTGTGGCTTCTGTGGGATTGAGACCTGACCTACTGATGTAGAAGAACAAGGAGACCTGGCAGAACAAGGGTAATCTGCTCTATTATGAGAGGCAGCATCATATGATAGTTTAAGAGAAGGACTCTGAAGTTAGATTGCCTGGGTTCAAAGCCCATCATTTCCCAGCTGTGTGACCTAGGGCTAGTTACTTAATCTCAAGTAAGCTTCCTCATTGGGGAAATCGAAATTAAAATAGTACCTAACTAATTGGATTGTTGTGAGGATTAAAGGATTTAATAATATATATAAAACTCTTAGAATAGGCCTGGCACTTAGTAAGCATATGGACAGGTTAACTCTTATAGTTGTGTTGGTTACTTCTTGTGGATCCCACCAATAACCTACTGGAAAGAGAAAAGCCTTGGTCTTGGCTGGAAACAGCATATGGCTTTGTTAAAAAGAAATCACTCTCTCCTCACTACTCCCTTGATCTCTTGCAGCAGGCAGCAATCCAAGACTTCGGTGATTCAGAATTACAAAACCAAAGTTAGTCTAACTAAAGTTACTCTGAGCAAAGGTAAAGATGTGGCAAAGAACACAGACATAAGACAAGGTCTGAAAAGATCCAGAAAAGAGACTTCGTGTCCCACAGAGGAAACAAGTACGGTATATCCATATAATGCGATACGATAGAGACAGAGAGATGACCAGTGGTCATCTAGGGAGGAGCTGGGAGAGGGCTGGATTTCAAAGGGTCACAAAAAAACTTTGGAGGGTGATAGAAATGTTTGTTATCTTGATTGTGGTGATGGTTTCACAGCTGTATACACTTGTCAAAGTCAATAAATTGTATACTTTAAATATGTGCAGATTATTGTTTCTGAATTATACTTTAGTAAAGTTGTAAACAAGGGAGCAAGAGGTGAAGGCTGCAATATCTTTTATGAGCTAGCCTTGGGAGTCACACACCCATCACTATACCTATCATTTCCACAGTGTTGTATTGGTTACGGTGACCAACGCTGACACAACGTGCAAGAGAACTACACGATGGTTTGCATACCAGGAGGTGAGAATGGTGGGAAGCCATCTTGGATTTCCAGCTATCCCTCTATATAGTCAGAACAGTAGGTGCCAAGGCCTTGAATGGGCTGGCATTCCAGAAAGCCTTAACTGATTAACTCTACTGAACTCTACTGTAAAGTTTACTGATGCCCACTTCAGTGTATTTTATTAATAACATATTGTCTGTCACATGATGGAAGGATTCTGAGTCTCATGGATTTAGAACATATCTCATTCTGAGCCATCTTCCAAAACTTGAGTCCCAAGTCCTCCAAAGACTTAGTGGGTTAAACTAACTGCTTTCAATGTCTAAGTTTTCTAATATGTCAAGTTCTTCTATAACTTATTGCTTTGGGTTATGAAGAATGAAATTATGAGGAATGTCAGCATATTTACAAGCAGATAGGATAGAGTATGGGGGCGTTTCCTTGTTTCTTAAATCTGAGAGTTTAAACTGCTGCTCACTCTGTTTATGGCTGTTCCTGGCTGGAGAGAAGAGAGAGAAAAGGAGAGGAAAAAACATTGAGACACTTTGGAATTTTAAGAAAATATTTGCATTTTTAAAAGAGCTCAGGCTGGGCTCAGTGGCTCATGCCTGTAATTCTAGCACTCTGGGAAGCCAAGGTGGGAGGATTGCTTGAGCTCAGGAATTCAAGACTAGCATGAGCAAGAGCAAGATCCCAGTTAGTTGGGTGTTGTGGCACGTGCCTGAAGTCCCAGCTACTCAGGAGGCTGAGGCAAGAGGATCATTTAAGCCCAGGAGTTTGAGGTTGCAGTGAGCTATGATGACACCACTGCACTATACCCAGGGCAACAGAGCGAGAGTCTGTCTCAAAAAAATAAAATAGAATAGAATAAAACAAATGAAAAACAATAGAATTCAACCTGAATTATTAACTTTTTACTTTAAAATGATTGTAGATTCACAGGAATTGGCAAAAATGGCACAGACAGGTCCTGTGTACCCTGCACTCCATTTTTCCCACTAGTAACATTTTTCATAATTTTAGAAAATGACAGAAGTAGGAAATTGATATTGGTACAATCCATATACCTTATTCAGATTTCACCAGCTTCACGTGTACTTGTGTTTGTGTGTGTGAGTGTGTGAAGTTCTATGCAATTTTATCGCATGCACAGATTTGAGTAACCACTACCACTACTAAGTCATTTACCAAGATATGTAAAGGAAAGTTTGAAACAAGGCATTTAATGAGTGAGAGAGAGAGAGAGTAAGAGAGAGAGAGGAGAGCAAGAACTAGATAGTTAGCTGTTCATGTTTCAGAGACTCAAGAAAATGTGGAAATTGCCTAAGGAACAATCAATGGATGTGGTGAACAGTGCGGTGAGATATTCCTATTGAGACATCCCATCATGAGATCGCTAAAGATAAGAAAATAATACATATGAATTTATACGAACACAAGACTCCTCAGCTAAGACCTTGTCTGCCTGCAGAACATCAGAATACTAAACAATAACCTGAATGCTTGTACATGGAATATGGCCAGGCAGACGTAGAGCCGGAGCTCTACGGAATGCGTCTCTTCAGCAGTGAATAGATTCGGAGCTCCTCTCCACCGCAGGCAGGTTGCAGATTTCTGAATGGGGCTTCTGTGGGACACTGAGGTGGGACAATTCTTTGTTGGGTGTTCACACATTTCCTGGTTCTTTCACACTCTTCGTGTGTGTGTGTGTGTGTGTGTGATCGATTCTGGCCTAAATCTCTTTCACCCTCTTGATAGCACTCTGGCCACCTACCACTATGGAAACAAGGTACATCCAACAAATTTCTAAAAGCATCTAGGGGTTGTGATAACCCCCCCAGTCAAAAACCACAAATCCCTTCTTGTTCTCGAGGAAGAATATTCTCTCCCTAGACTACCTCAGTACCTGTTTCCACTCACAGAGTCTTTCTTTTTTTTTCCCAGAGACTGCCAATCTTGGAGAATCTAGAGTTTTGAAGCTATTTTTGTATATGCTTTTGTTACGGAAGGTAGCAATTTACTTACACTCAACTGGCTTCAACTTGGCTGACTGATCTGGCCTAATCCCAGACCATCAAAAGTGAGCATTACTAAGAGGGAAGGTGAGATACCATTCTATCACAGCTGGAATTGAAAACTAAGGTTACCAATTAGCCAAAAGGCTCTGGGGTCCCTTGGGGGGACTTTATTCAAAGCATTTTAATGACATGTAGAGATTGATTTATTAAATGCTAGCAACTCTCATTCTAATATTAACTTGAGTTGAGAACTTCAAGGGGGTTTAACTTTCAAGGAAAAGAGAATTCAATCAATCACCAGGGCTTACTGTTTGTTATGTCAACAGTAAGCTAAGTACTGTAGACCCTTTTTTTTAATTTTTAAATTTCTTTTTGTTTTTTAATAGAAGCTATTTTTTTGAGAAGTTTTAGGATCACAGTAAAATTGAGCAGAAAGTACAGAGAGATCCCATATAACCCTGGTCCCATTCACACACACTTCCACTACTACCTACATGCCACGCCAGAGTGGTACATTTGTTACAACTGATAAACCTATATCAGCACATCATAATCATCCAAACTCCATGGTTTACCCTAGAGTTCACTTTAGGTTTTGTATGTTCTATAGGTTTTAACAAATATATAATGACATGTACCTACCATTATAGTATCATACAGAACAATTTCACCTCCCTAAAAATCTTCCATGCTCTGTCTATTCATTCCCTCTCTCCTGCCAATTTCTGAAAACGATTGATCTTTTTACTGCTGTAGTTGTGCCCTGTCTAGAGTGCCACATAGTTGGAATCACACAGAGTGTAGCCATTTCATATTGGCTTCTTTCACGTAGTAATATGCATTTAAGTTTCCTTCATGTCATTTTTCATGGCTTGATAGCTTATTTCTTTTTAGTATTGAACAGTATTCCACTGCCTAGATGTGTTCATTTCTTCACTCACCTAATGAAAGACATTTTGATTGCTTCTAAGTTTTGGCAATTATAACTAAGGCTGCTATAAACATCCATGTGCAGGTTTTTGTGTGGACATAAGTTTAACTTCATTTGGGTAAATATCAAAGAGTGCAATAGCTGGATTGTGTGTTAAGAGTATGTTTATTTTTGTAAGAAACTGCCAAACTGTCTTCCAAAGGGGCTGTATCATTTTGCGTTCTCACTAGCAATGAATGAGAGAGTTCCCGTTGCTCCATATCCTTGCCAGCATCTGATGTCAGTGTTTTGGATTTTGGCTATTCTATGTAGTGGCCTCTCATTGTTGTTTTAATTTGCAATTCCCTAATGACATATGGTGTTGATCATCTTTTCATATGCTTACTTGCCATCTGTATATCTTATTTTGTGAGGTGTCTGTTAACAGTGTTTTGTTCATTTTTTAATCAGGTTGTTTTCTTTTTTTTAAATTTTTTTTTATTTTAATAGATCTTGGAGGTACCAGTTGAATTCCATTACATGTATATATTGTATAGTGAGTACTAGAGACTCTTTAAAAGAAGCATCAGCTTTAGCTACTTTATCTCAAGGAACTTAAAGTTCCATTGGTACAATAAGATATTTAGCCCCCAAATAATTAGGGAACAATATCAATATTGGGCATAGTTCCCATCTAAAGTAATTGTGAAAAGAGGTGAGACTAGGGAGGAGATGGTCATGGGTCCTGGAAAAGCTTTCTAGAGGATGAAAGCGGGGAGGCCGGTGGTGGGGTTTGCAATGGGATTAGAAAGAGAGAAGGAAGAGCTGTTTAGGGAAATTTAACTACTGCAAGTAACGTTCTTCAAAATATTTTAAGAAAAAGAAAAGGAAAGTTTGGTAGGCAAGACTGGAAAAATAAAACAACACTGGGGAGGGAAACCACTGTCTCTTTTGCTTCCATTACTGTTTTAAAGTCATGTTTAGCTTCTGCCAAGGAACAACTTTTGATATCAGAGCATATAAGATATCCTAGGAAACAGAGAGGATGGAAGTTCTACTGCATCGACATCTAGAACTTTCCCCATTTGACTATTGCTTGTTCTCATCCACGGCCTATTTTTTATGTGCTATAACTGGGTCCCTCTGAGGCTTATGAATTGAAAACTCTTTTGTTTTTAAATGCCTGAAAACAAGAAAGTTGCTACTGTTGATGTCTCTCTAACTCATGTAGATATTGAGTAGGAAACAATAAAATGTTTTGAAGCTCGTTTCTAAGGGGAATGAGTCAGGAATCGTATGTTACTGGTTTGTGTGTTAGAGTAGGCAAGCCGGGGTGTTTTAATTACAATCTCTGTTTTTATTGTCCTGTTTACATGAGGATGTGAATCATGCCTTGGGTAAGGGGAGGATTTAGTACCAGTCTAGGCTTTGTTTGCTAAACAAACACTCAAGCTGGGAGTAAGTTTGTGTGTTGTCAGAATCATATTGTAAGGTGCTGATATAACGTATGGTTTCAATTTTTCTTCTATAATTCTATAAAGGACCCTGTCTCAATGGAGGGATCATTGCCTTGGCTTTCAGAGTCTTGAGTGATAGTCACACTCTTCAGCACTGTCCTGACCTCATGAAAAGATTCTGAGACTTGAGAGGGAGAGCTGATGCCCTTTCCAAATGGGAGTGTGGAAGAGGGACTCAATGAGGGAGATTCTTCTCTCCTTGTCTCTTGGCAGTTGATAGTTTCTCTGGTCAGAGAGAAAATAATGTAGCATAATAATGTAGATTATATTTGAATCAGTTTTTTTTTAATTAGTGGTATTTTATATTGAAATGGTTAAAATTCAGGGAGCTAGGCTGGGCATGGTGGCTCATGCCTGTAATCCTAGCACTCTGGCAGGCTGAGGCTGATGGATCATTTGAGCTCAGGAGTTTGAAACCAGCCTGAGCAAGAGCCAGACCCCATCTCTACTAACAAAAAAAAAAAAAATAAGAATTAGCTGGACAACTAAAAATATGTAAAAAAAAAATTAGCCAGGCATGGTGGTACATGCCTGCAGTCCCAGCTACTCGGGAGCCTGAGGCAAAAGGATTGCTTGAGCCAAGGAGTTTGAGATTGCTGTGAGCTAGGCTGATGCCACGGCACTCTAGCCGGGGCAACAGAGTAAGACTAAAAAAAAAAAAAAAAAAAAAAAAAATTCTGGGAGCTGATGAATGGCCTGCTCCAGGAGAGGTCAGCATTTTCTGCTCTGTCTGTTCATTCATGCACCTTGGCCTCAGGATGTGTCTGTGTTCATCTCTGCTTCAATTGCTTTAAACACTTTGCCTCTAAGTTCTGAGGTAAATTCTGTGTAAAATGGGAAGAGGCAATTCTGATGGATGCTACTTGTGAAAAGAATTTGCTGATGTGTGCACCAGAGGTATCAGATTCGGAGGCAGGATTTTTCTCAATGGGAAACAGAACCAACGGAGACAAATTTGCATTGTAAAAATATTAGTTATAATAGTTGTCTTTCTGATGATAGTAGCTGATTCTTTGAACATACAACTGAACGCTAAAATGAATTATGTTTCTATTCAAGTAAAAAGAAATTTCCGACATTGAAATTTGTACATGAATTTGTTTTCTTTTTCCAATGCAAAAACTGCTGGTGAGGTAAAAAGACTGTATAATTGTATTATAGTTTGTTTATTAGTCAGGGTCTTCCAGAGAACAGAATGTGTGTGTGTGTGTGTGTGTGTGTGTGTGTGTGTATAAGGGACAGAGTGAGAAAGAAAAAGAAAGAGATTTATTTTAAGAAATCGGGTCATGTGATTGTGAGGTTCAGCAGGTCTAAAATCTGCAGGCTAGGCTGACAGGCTGGAGACCCAGGGAAGAGTTGATGTTGCCTCTGCAGTACAAAGGCAGTCTAGAGGCAGAATTCCCTCTTCTTCCAGGGCCTTAGTCTTTACTTTCTTAAAGCCTGCAACTGATTGGATGAGGCTCACTCACATTATGGAAGATAGGGAATCTGCTTTACTGAAACTCTACTGATTTAAATGTTAATCACATCTAGAAAATACTTTCACAACAATATCTAGATTGATGTTTGACTAAAAACTGGGTACCACGGTCTAGTCAAGCTGATGTATAAAATTAATCATTTACAGTTTAGTAAATTAATACATAGGATATTTACTTTTGTACATAAGTTTACAATAAGTACATACACTGGAATGAATAAGACATTCATACAGGCCCAAATCATCAGATTAAAATACACATTTTTGAGACTTCGATATTCAGAACTCACAGAGACCTCAATCTCTAGGGCTGAACAGAGGGGAGCTCATATTCTTTACCGGTCAGTTTTTCCCAGCCCTGGGCCCATTGTCCCATCCCCCACTCCCGTAATTGTCATTTGCAACTTTGTTCCCCTCCCGACCTTCCGACAGCTGGAGTCTGTGCTGGAGAATCTAGTTTATCCACTTGTGGTCTGGCTTGGGACACTAAATAAATCTAACTTAACCCTTTCATTTTACAGGCTCAGAGGAAATTTTTGATTAGTGTTTGTTCTCTGTGAGGCTCAGTGTGGTATTTTTCTAAGCACCGGCTTATAAAAATCATTTATCATAGGAAAACAAAACCCACATTGTAAAGGTGACAAGCCAATGAGAGCAACTCTTGAGCAGTATTATTCCAAGTTGTAACTGGGGTAAGCAACCGGGTGAGGTCAAAGTTTAGCTAGCTCACGTCTTCCTGGGGGAACCCAGAACCACATCACAACAATTTCTGATTCATCACAGTCTAAACATTTTCACTGCTTTCACGTGCAAGGGGAACTCAATCGGGGCAGAATATAGAAGTTAATAAACAATCTCTGCCTTTCAGGTTGAGGCCCAAGAAATGATAATTACAATGGAAAGAATAAATAATAATCCATCAATCTAATTAATACTAATAATTACAAAAGAGAGAATACAATTGCTGTGGACGCGGCACTGTGCCCTTCACAGGTATTTTTCTCACTTAAACCTTCCCTAGATCTTCTTTGTGGGTACAGGTAAGGAAATAACTTATACAGGGTAGCAGAGGGCACAGCATTGGAATCCCATGGGTGCAGTTCCCCAGCCTTAGCTCCTAAACTTAGATAGAACTCACCGACAATCGAGTCTGAGTCAGCATTTTCTGGACCAACAAAGGTCAAGAGTCATTTGCAACATACTTTCCAAAGTTTAATTGATGCGACTTGGTTAATTCGGTGGGGAAAAAAAATTCAATCTAATGGTTTGTTCACCTAGTTTTGAAAGAAAAAAAAGATGAGAAAGAGGGGAAGGATGAGGCGGAGGAAGAAGGCACGTTCAAAGATCAAATGGTAGTGTTCTCCACGTAACCAGGGCCCTGAGAAACTATTTGCTCTCAAGACAACTGTTACGGAATCGTTCTGGTCATTACAAGTCCTGAGATTCCTGTATCAACAGTAGTATCTCCAAGGAATTAAGTCATTCATGCCTTTTGTTCCTACTGCGACCCTTCTTTAGGCGCACAAGCAAGCGAAACAGGTGCAGCTTGTGCTGCCCAAATCCAAGCCTGGTTTGGCGCCCCAGGGCGTAGGCGCCCGGGACTCGCTACGCCAGCCGGCCCTGGGGCGGTCGCCCCGGCGCTGGCGCGGATCTGGGCGTGCCCGGGGCGGCTCCTCCTTCCCGCCCGCTCTCTGGGCGGAGACCGGGAGGCGCTGCTCGGGGCGGGCCCGGGAGGCGGCGGCGCTGGGCCCCTTCGCGGCTGGGGCGCGGCTTGGGCGCTGGCAGGCCTGCTCTCGCGGAGCGGGGCGTGCGTGGCCGCGATGAGCTGGGAGCTGGTGCTCTGGCTGCTGGCGCTGTGCGCGTCGCTCCTGCTGGTGGTGCAGCTGCTGCGCTTCCTGCGGGCTGACGGCGACCTGACGCTGCTGTGGGCCGAGTGGCAGGGGCGACGCCCAGGTGAGGACCCGCCGCGGCCCCTCCCGAGTTGGAGGCCGGGCTTGGAGCGGCCGAGGCGCGTCCTAATCTCCCCTGGCTCTGCGGTCGTGCCGGGTCCCTTCCAGGGGCTGTGGGTCGGGGAGGAAGAGGCCGGGGCTAAGAAAGCTATTCTCTCCCTTTTGTCTTCTGTCCTGGTCGACGGGGTGTGCCTCTCCGGGGGTTCCCATACTATAAGAGAGCGCTGGCATGGGCAGGACGCACTCAAGGCTGTGACTTATTCTTTTTTTTATTTTTTTTTTGAGACAGAGTTTCGCTATGTTGCCCGGACTAGAGTGCCGTGGCGTCAGCCTAGCTCACAGCAACCTCAAACTCCTGGGCTCGAGCGATCCTCCTGCCTCAGCCTCCCGAGTAGCTGGGACTACAGGCATACGCCACCATGCCCGGCTAATTTTTTCTATATATTTTTAGCTGCCCGGCTAATTTCTGTCTATTTTTAGTAGAGACGGGGTCTCGCTCTTGCTCAGAGCTGGTCTCGAGCTCCTGACCTCGAGCAATCCTCCCGCCTCGGCCTCCGCAGAGTGCTAGGATTACAGGCGTGAGCCACCGCGCCCGGCCAGGACTCTGACTTCTTAACCCGGTTTCTGGTGTAGTGTCGGAGGACGCTCCTGTGAGAAAATAGCGTCCCCCTGCGTTTGTAAGGGAGCCTCCTTTTGTGAGGACTGCAGGCTCGGTCTTTCGACTTCCTGAAATTGTTTATCCTCCACTTTTCACTCCCTGAAGTTTTGAAATAAAATCTGAGATATATGGTCACCCACCTACCTATTCATTGGTATGAAAGTCTAACACTAGAAAGAACTGAATTGACATTTTGCCTGGAGCAAGATCATTATTGATATACTAAAGGTCATTCTCCCTATCCCACTTTTATCTGTGCCTTGCTTCAAATTTGATGGTAATGTAATATAATATATGTTTGTTTCCTAAACATAGTCTCTGTTCTAGGTAGGCTGTGTGCTTGGTCCTCTATACACATAATCTCTAACCTTTATAACAACTCTTACAAAGCAGGTATTATTAGTCTTATTTTCCGGATAGGGAAACTGATGCTCAGAGAAACTAAATGACCTGCCCAAACTTATACCCTGGATCCTTAAGAACTGGGGTAAGTGGGTTTCCCTGGGCCAAGTTTCCGGTATGAAAATACTCAAAGCCTATGGTGAGGTTTGCTTGGAAGTCATAGCTAGTAGCTCAGAAGATAGACCATGTTTCCTAAGTGGGCGGGGTGAGGGGATGTGAGGGTGGGAGGGTGAGGGCTGGTGGTGATATCCATCTCAAAGAGGTGAAAATTGGTGCTGCAGGACTGCAAAAAAATATATATATCTCCAATAGTGCAGTGGTTTGTGCCCCTTCCAAAGCTCAACCCTACCAGACAAAATCTTACTCTATAGTATTTCATTTCTGTTTGTTCTTGGGTATAACATATGCAGCAGTGACACTGAGTTCATGGAAAATACACGAACATATATGCAACATTAGCACTACAAAACTGGCAAATAGAAGACTGTGATGGGTGGACTTTCTCTCTTTCTCTTTTTTTAAGTAGGAATCCCAAATACCATGCAACTTTATTAACCATAGGACTTTCTTTTGATGGATTTCTCCATCTGAGCAGGTGGAATGCTCATGCCTATTGGTTGCCATTGCTTGCCTTGTAGATGTTGTTTGTTTTTGATCCTAAGTGCTTTTTGTGTTAACTTGGACTTGGAGAATTAAATAAAAATAGTTTATAAATTATTATTTAATTCTACAAGTTATTCAATCCATCAAATTATGTCAAGTGCTAAAGAGGAAAAATGTTGACAATATCTAAATGAATATCTCTAAACTAGTAAGTTAAAAGTTATTTTCTCATATCAAGCAAAAGTTAAAAGTTAAGATCACTAAAAAATGATTTTAAGAAATTCATTTAGTTTTTTCAATTGTTTTACTTTTGTTGGAAAATCACTTTGAAGGATTTTAAATTTAATTACATCTCTATTATGTAGTTATTAATTGCAAATTTGCATATATAATTTGATGCATTGCTGTTTAAGTTACATTGTTATTCAACAAATAGTTACAAAGTTAGATGTTAATAGCTTTTAAATTTTAATTTACATTTTATCTTAATTTTAAATTTAGTCATTCTTATACCTACATTAACTAAGGAGTAAACTTTATAGAACTCTTTTTATTCTATAAATTAGCACAGATATATGTACAGTACATAAATGGATATACAGTATATCTGTGGAATTAAAATTTAAGGGGGAATTTTAGGAAAAAAACATGTTTAAAAAGACTTCTAGTGGCGGTGGGGAATGATAAAGAAAAAAAGATGAAAGGAACTTGGAAACAGACTCAGATTCCCAAAACAGTTCAGGCTGGAAAGATAGGCAAACTCTGTCAAGATGAAAAAAGAAAAAAAAAGGTATCCTCCTTGGCATCTCTGTAGGTTTATTATTTCTTGTCATTTTAAAATGTAGACAACATCCTTGTGTAATACAAAATTTAAAAATACTGAACGATACACAGTAAAAAGTAAGGCTGTCTCCCACCCTTGTCCCCCAGGCACCTAGTATGGCTCTCTGGAGGCAACCACCACTTCCTGCCTCTTCTGTATCCTCTAGGGAAATTCTCTGCATTTCCAAACATAGATCTTACATAGTGAAATTTAAGGGAGCTAATTTTAGATATGCAAATGGTGCAGAAAAATCCATGGCATAAGTCTAGAGTAGTAAAAATTTCAACAGCAGCACATGTGAAGAAAACTCAGGTTATAGTTGACAGTAACCTCCGTATGAGTCAGCTGTGTAGTGGCTGCCAGAAAAGATTAGGCAAACCCGGGCTGCATCTGTCGATGTTTAGTGTCTGAAGCAACAGCTGCAAGCAACAGTTGGCTCCTGAATACCTGCTTTATGTGCTGGCCTCTGGGGACCCAGCACTGACTGAGCCCACCACAGTCCTGGCCCTCACAGGCCTACCTTGCAGGCGACAAGGGAAGTGATGACATCATCTCACCCTGCTCTGCACTGTCCAGACTCTGCTGAATCCTGTGTCCTTCCCTGGCCAGCTCCTTTCAATAGGAACATTGGCCAATTAGAGCTGGTGCAGAGGGGTGTGAACAGAAGAGCGAGGAAACCTGATGCCATGTCATTTGAGGGAAGGTGGCAGAAATTGGACAGGTTTATTTAGCTTTAGAGAAGCAAGAGATGAGAGGACTTAGGACATAATGGCTGTCTTCCCTAACAGTTGTGAGGGATTGTCATGTGAAAGGTTTGATTTCTTTCTGTTGCCAGAAGGCAGAACTGCTGCCCACTGCTGCTGGTTGGTAGCATTTAAAGGCATATCACATCAGTATAAGCAAGAACCCTGAAATGATTAGACTTGTCCAAAAAACGAGCAGGAGTTTCCAGATAACTCGCTTCCTCTTTCTGTGAGAGAATTAAGTAGAGACTAGTCAAGTGCTTGAGGGGAGAATTCTCAAACTGGGGTTGGGGTTGAACTATCAGTTTCTTTGCAACTGCAAGACTGCTTTCAGAGGCTCTTTAAAGGAAGACATTATATATGCCAGATTCTGTGGAACTGGGAAACAAAAATTGGTGCTAAATGAAAAAGTTTTCTTCTCCAGGGTGGGAAGAAGGGTGCCAGAACTGTAGTTGTACTAAAGTTTTCATTGTTGGTTTTAAATAACATTTGCTTATTGGTATAAAAATAGAGAAATCTTTGTTAGCTCTAGGCTGTGGTTCCAAAGCAAATAATATTCACCCTAGAGTCAGAATATTGCAGAACTTTGGGATAATGAGTAGTCAATGAAGGAATAAATATATCTGAAGATATCTGAATATATGTTCTGTTGTTCCTGATAAAGTCCATAGGAAGTCTGCTTAATTGTGCCATTCCATAAAATTACATTATATGACAGGAAAGCATTATAGCCCAGACATAGTACTGGGGATGTTTTTATCCTTAGTTGAGATATTTACAAGGAACATTTTCCCTGAAGACAAGTTGTATTTTTTTCGAAAGTCTAAGAAACAGTTGGGTTTTAAAATATTGATCATATTTAAATATGTACCATAGGATAGTGCACAGTGTGGGCTTTGGAGCTAGATATACCTGGGTTTGTATCCCAGCTCTGCCAGGGTTCTTAGGTGTTTATTCAATAGTTATTTATGGAGTTCTTTCTGTATTCCAGTCTCTGTGTTAGACACTGAGGCCACAACAAGGAAGAAGATAGACAGGGTACTAGCCTTAATGGAATTTATAGTCTAGTGAGGGTGATTGTGATTTTTTTTTTTTTTAGGGACAGGGGTCTTGCTACCTTGCCCCGGCTGGCCTTGAACTCCTGGGCTTAAGCTATCCTCCTGCTTCAGCCTCCTGAGTAGCTAGAATTACAAGTGTTGGGGGTAAACTAATCTCTGTAAACCTGTTTCCTTTTCTGTAAAACAAATAATAATACCTATTTCATAAGTTTTTTGTGAGGAATTTAATAGGTAATGTGTTAAGCACGTAAGAAGTAATGAAAAAAATGTTAAGCCATTAGAATTAGTAACCCCATTGCCCTGGCTGGAGAAATTAGAACAGACATATCATTAAGTGAATATTCTATGTTTTGCTGCTATAAAGTCCATCTGTTAAACAATTTTAGCAATAATTATAGTTGAGGTTTATTAAGTGCTGAGTATATACCAGATACTGCTCTGAGTGCTTTCCATGTTATTAACTCATTTCTCTCAACAATCCTATGAGGGATATTTTATTATCGCATTTCCAGTTCTGGAAAATTAAGGCACTGAGGGAGCATTCAGTGCTGTGCGTGATGAAGTCGGAGTCTGAACCCTGGCAGTCTCCAGAGCTGGTAATGTTAATACCACAGTTAGGATTTAGAACTGTTTGACTAAAACAGTATAATCATTTCCTGATTGTAACTTTTCTGATCTAAAATCAGAAATGTGATATAAAGTGATAGTTTGTTATTTTTGATAAATAACATGTATTTTTATAAATAAGGCACATAGGAACTTTGCACAACAGTGACTTTATGGGTTCGGATAAACTGAATATCATCTCCTGGAGTGCAAATAGTTTTTCATTGGACAAAAGTAGAACGAGCCACTTGTCATTGCTTTAGTACCATTATATTTTTACAGTCTAACAGGAACATAATTGGACAAGCAGAGCACAGCAATTTCCTGTTGTGTAAATTACCAGATTCTCCTAAGATGACGAAAGCTCAGGCATATGGGGAGCATTTTTACAAAATGACCTTTAGCTGATAGGCGGTAGACATGATTGGCTAATCGGGAAAATATCACTTTAAAAGTCCTGGCTGGGCACAGTGGCTCATGCGCAAGGCGGGAGGATTGCTTGAGGCAAGGAGTTGGAGACCAGCCTGAGCAAGAGCAAGACCCTGGCTTTACAAAAAATAGAAAAATTAGCCCAGTGTGGTGGCACACACCTGTAGTCCCAGCTACTTGGGAGGCTGAGGCAGGAGGATCGCTTGAGTCCAGGAGTGCTGCAGTGAGCTATGATGATGCCACTGCACTCCAGCCCACAAACAGAGTGAGACCCTGTCTAAAAAAAAAAATTGAAAACTGAATAGGACCTTTAGTGGTCATCTAATCTGAATCCTTCATTTTATGGAAAAGGAAAGTGAGTCTGGATGATGACTTTCAATTCAGTTAGCCTTACTTTTCTTTATCAAATACGTAGATAAATAGAGCCTGGGTGTCATGGTGTTATAAGGTTAACCTTTAAAATAAAGTCTAGAAAACTCACCAAGGTTCTAGAATACAAAAATACGGTGTTAATAATTGTTATTAATATGGTTTGTATTCATGCTTTTTTAAAAAAAAATTAAGAAGGAGATGTTTTCTTAGGATATTTAAAATTTTAAGCTCCTCATATTATGTCTTCATATTTAGTGGTGGTGTTTAAAGCTTTTTATTTTTTGCTAATCTTTTGATTTAGCCTAATTTAGCTAATCTTTGCTTTAGTGTAATCCACAGCCTATTTTTTCCCATCTATCCCTACTCCTTCCTCAACAGAATGGGAGCTGACGGATATGGTGGTGTGGGTGACTGGAGCCTCCAGTGGAATTGGAGAGGAGCTGGCTTACCAGTTGTCTCAGCTAGGAGTTTCTCTTGTACTGTCCGCCCGGAGAGTGTCTGAGCTGGAAAGGGTGAAAAGAAGGTGCCTAGGTAAGCCAATCTAAAACAGCAGTGGTGCTTCCTAGGAATGAATCAGATTCCAAACTCAAATGCAATTTTGGAACTTTTGGAGAGAAGAGTGCAGTTTTCCTGGGGAGTGCACCCTGGTTCCAGACGTTCCAAGTGCTTTGCCCAAGACCCTCCTCTTCCTGTCTTCTCTTAATTAGCTGCCCTGCCTTTTTCTTCTCCTTTTCTGCCACCTTTACATTCATTTCTTGCTCTGACTCTTGGCATCCGGGAGTAAACACCAATTCTGTCATATTCCAGTGACCAGCTGACTTATTTTTGTCTTAGAGAAAGAACATTTTGTGTCTAACCATAGAATTTTAATTAGGAAGGATCCTTATTCATTTTGCTAAAATGTCAGATATTAAAGTCAGATGGGATGGAATAAAGATTTTTGTTACATAGGATAAAAGAACAGGAATGGAATTAGGTTTAAAAAATGCAACTTGAGGTAATATCTTTCATATTCATATAATGGGCAACAATGTTCATATTTTTGAGTTTTTGTGTAATGTTCACACTGAAAGCAGCCTCCAGTAATAAAGTTGTTGTTTCTCATGGGACATTTAGTACTTAAACTGAGACAATTTTTGAGTTCCCCAAAAGACCATTTTTGGGGAGTCATGTTTCTACATGTCATTTTTAAAAATCTTTCTTTAACTGATTGAGCTAACCACCCAGAAATGAGAGTGAGTTGCTACAGCAGCACTCAGCCGGGCCACAAGGCCTCTTCCAGGATATTGCTTTCGAAGACCTTTTGTGTTTTTGTACTGGGCCACTTCTTATGGTAGCTGTTCCCGTACTGCTGTGACTTGCAAGTCCTGCACTGGCAGAGTAGATGAACCATGTCAGCATTTGTTGCCTGGCGTGAGGCTGATTGCTTTCCTTTTACCTTTCAGATCGTTGGTGCAAACTTTGACCTTCGTTCTAATATGGTTGATGTTTCACAATCAACTCTTTTGCCCATGAAGCCTTTATATCTCTAATATTTTCTATACTTGCTTGTTTTTATTACTGGTGTTACTTGAATTTCAAGGTTAGAGTCCAGGAAAATTAGTTTTAGTTCTTTGCTGAACACAGAGTCCCCATTACAGCTCAACATGTTTCTTGGTTGGGAGTTTCAGGAGTGTGTCCTTTTTCTTGTTTACCTCCTGGAATCCTTAGCCTCTGGAGAGAAGTTTCTATGTGACATTTGACTATAGTACCCTGAGCTTCTGAGCTTCTTACTGATTTTAAGCACAAATTGTTATTTTTTAAATGTGTATAGAAGAGCAACAATACTTTGTAAGCCTAACACAAAACATATATACCTCTGTACTTCTAAAGCAATTTTTGCTTTTTATTTTTTAGCTTATGGTATAATCTTGATTTCTGCCGGAGTCTGTTCTATATATGTATATATTCAAGTTGAAGTGTGCCGTTCCCCTTCCTGTGAAGCCAGCCAGCTTTCTGTCTCATAAGACATTGCCATATTCCCCCTAGCCTTTCCGATCACTGGGAGGAACTTGCACAGGGCCACCCAGAAATGAGTTCATTGCCAACTCCTGAGGTTGGGTGGGTTTTAAGGGGAGTATCTAAGAGCTTGATTGACCTATGACATGACTTCCATGCTAATTTTTGTCTTTATTTAGAGAATGGCCATTTAAAAGGAAAAGATATACTTGTTTTGCCCCTTGACCTGACTAACAGAAGTTCCCATGAAGCAGCTACCAAAACTGTTCTCCAGGAGTTTGGGAGAGTAAGTAGCATTTTATATTGATACAGTCTTGCTTTGAAGTAACTGCAAAAGAGATTCCCCTCTGTGGTGCTATCATTGAAAGGGTTTTGGGCAAATGGGGCCCAGGCAGTGAGATCGGTACCATGAATTGGGCCTCTAATAGCTGAGTCTTTGGATTTATGTAATTGTTACTTTTCATACCTTAACAAGTACTGATTCCTCTGTGTGGAACAACAGAAGCTAAAAATTCATGGTTGCTTTTATTTTTATCACAATTATTATCTTCCATAAAAAGTCACCTAAAATAGGAATTTAATTCCATGCGTGAATTCTGGTTTTTATTTTATTTTATTATATCTTTTTAATTTCTGACTTCTGGAAATCTACCATTGTCTGTTGATTTGTCTAGTTAACAGTATAACCAACTATGCTTAGGAATTCTATCAATCTGTCAATCCAGGACATCCCCAAAGTGCCCCTTTTCTGATTTCATTTAACTAGATTGACATTCTGGTCAACAATGGTGGAAGAAGCCAGCGTTCTTTGTGTGCGGATACCAGCATGGATGTCTACACGGAACTAATAGAGCTTAACTACTTAGGGACGGTATCCCTGACTAAGTGTGTTCTGCCTCACATGATGGAGAGGAAGCAAGGAAAGATTGTTACTGTGAATAGCTTCATGGGTATCTTATCTGCACCCCTTTCCACTGGATATTCTGCCAGCAAGCATGCTCTTCGGGTAAGGTTGCTTGAACTCAACTCTGAGAGGATTCACCTAAGTGTGTGTATGACGGATATGGCCATCACTGTGCGAGGTCTCTGGAACTGGGCAGTGATGTGGGGAGACAAAAAGAGAGACCCAAGGAGTCCTCTGGTAGAGGACATCCCCAGTAGATGCTAAAAAAGACTTGAGCCACACATGCTTCTAACTTATTCAACAAATGTGTACTGAGCACATGCACTACAACAGATCTTGGGGATATAAAGATGGTAAGATATGTTCTCTGCTCTCAAGGAGTGTATGGTGTAGTCAACATGTCACCCTTTAGCTTATCCTTATTCCCACCACATCTTCATGGCAAATTGGGGGTGTGTTCCTCCTTCCTTGTATGTGCACTTAAAGGTGTATTTTTTTTTTCCCTATTTCTGTGACTTTTTTTCCTTCTCTCTTGTCTTGGTGTTTATTTAACTTGGCCTAATTATATATGCACATCAGAAATAGGGACTGCCCACTGGGTGATTAGTTCTCTCATATCCCTACTGAGAATAGCCTTGACTATTCACTCTGGTTTCATTGGAAGAAGAAAGCCTAGTCAAGGCAGAGGCTAGGAGAAAAGGTTGATTTGGGCTGCATGTTTTATGAGCTATAAATATTGGAAATGAATGAATTTTTAATGTTGGCTTAAGCATGGATACGAAGAAATCATAAAGCCAATAGGAGGAGAATGATTAAAGGAGGTACAGAATTTATATTTCATGCTGTCAAAGTTAAAGTAGAATGTTTCACTGTTGAAATGATGAGATGCAATGGCTGCATGGTCATGATAGTTTCATGAAAATTTGAAGCTTTGGTTCTTAGGACATCCTCTTGCTGCTGTGAAGAACACACAGCTGCAGAGAGTGATAAAGTGGACTGTTACACTGATGATTTCCTTGTATTTAGAAGTGGGGTATCAGTCACCTCCTGTAGAGCAGTTGGGCAAGCCTCAGGCAGGTAGATGAGGGAGGGCGGCCACCTTATCTGTTTGATGCCAAGAATCTCATAAGACCTGCAGGATGCTTTCAATAAAACACAGATGAGCTGTGTGGCCTGCTCTCCAAGAATCACTGTTTTATTACTGTATTGGATCCTCTGATAGAATGTGGCAGGTTGAGACTCTACTAAGTTATATCAGTAGTTAAACTGAAGACCAGGAAGCTCTTTTTGAACAGCACATTTCCTTCTTAGATTTCCTGCAAGCTACAACAGCAAACTTGTTTATCATTGAAAAGTTAGATGTGATTTCAAACAAGGAGAGGTTTTAGTGTCTGATGTATTGGCTTGCTTGGTGTCCTCTCTCCTCTTTTGCTGTAGAGGGGCAGAAGGTTAAAGGTATGGGAGTTTTCCATCCATTTATCAAGCAAGCATTTTATTCAGTCCATTTCTGCACTGTGTCAGTCTCTGAGCATGAACCCTCATAGGCCCTGTGTTTGTTAGGTCAGCATTTAAGGGCTGGTAACAGTTTAAGATTGTCAGATCATATACAAATGTACTGTGGGTTAGCTGCTAAGGCTCTATGATAACCCAGCCTTATAACAACATAGTCTTGAAACATTTCCTAATTTAGGAAAAGAAGATTTAGGGGAAGTAGATTTCTGTTTATTCCCCATTGCTTTATAAATGGCCAGTATCTTTAAGTCTAGAGGGTCTAGTTTGTTTTACAAAAGCAATTGTATTACATTTTTAATTAGCTAAGTACTCTCTTATTATCCAAAAAAGATGTTTGCTGAAACTAATTCATTCTGTTAAAATAGTATAAATGGAAAAAGTTGAATTCTTTCTCTGTTATAGTTTCCATGAAGTACTAATCTCTTGCTTCCCATTGCTCCTAACATTGGCACTTTTGACCACTTTGGGGAATAAAGAGAAACCCAACTTCAGTGATTCTCAGTGGAGAACATGTACCCCTTTTGGAGAGGGAAGATGAAGACTGGTATGAAGAGGGTGGGAGGGTGTATCAGAATCATTGAGGATGGTTTTTCCACTTATCTTGTGTGCCTACCATTAAAATCATTGATGGCAAGAGCCACCACTACCAAGGGGGGATGAACCATTTGTACCTGGGAAGAGCTGAAAATGTCTGTTCTAGACTACCTCCAGCCATACAGTTAAAAATGCCTAATAGGCTTGCACAATTACACTTGTCCTTTATTCAGGCATTTTAGAATATATTTTGGTAAATCATGAGATATGTGTCTATATTTAATTCTATTTGCTTTTTTCCCTTTATTTTGGCCCATTAGGGTTTTTTTAATGGCCTCCGAACTGAACTTGACAACACATGCCCAGGTATAATAGTCTCTAACATTTGCCCGGGACCTGTGCAATCAGATATTGTGAAGAATGCCCTAACTGAAGAAGTCACAAAGGTAAAAATTTCCAGTTTGGAATAATTTGAATGCTTTACTAGTTATATAATGGTGTCATATCACTATATATCAGGGTTTTTGTGTTAGAATTGCTTTTGTGTGAATTATTCATAAAACTTAACTTGTGGCACTATGAAACTTGTTAAGGTTCACTGATAGTGCTTTGCATCCAGTTTTAATAAAGGCTAATAAAATTGCTATGATATCACTTATAAGTAGTCCACTATAATGTGACCACTATTATGTAACAGATTTTTTTAACTACCAAGAAACCCCTTATCTTCTTTCACCATTTCATCCTAATGGGCTACACATTTTATGGAATTTCATTTGCTAAATGCATGTCTTAATAATTTGATTTTTATTACTGAAGTAATAATATAATTAAGCACATTATGATGATGAAATTCTAATTAAAAGCAAAGAACCTTCATCTTTTAGCCTACACAATCTCATCTAGTAAGTGTGTGATTTCTGTTAGGCTTTCTTGTGGGGAGGTAGCTAAGCTCCCAGCAAAAAATCGGGTCGCTTTGGTAGGGTCGTTGCAAAGGATAAGAAAATAATAGAAAATGGAAAATAATGGAAATAAAGGAATACACAGAGACGAAGTGTTATAGATTTATAAAGATTATAGGCAAAGTGGGTACTCAGGGGGCCTGGATTTCTCCATCAATCTCAGAGACCAAGAGTGAAGTTTTATATGGGCATTTATAGGTACAGTGATCAGTTGCCAGAGGTAACAGATTTACATAACAACAGGTGGTTCCTCTTAGGTTAAAAGTTTTTCAAAAGGCTTTTACAGATCCCTTAACTAATTCTATCTACGTGAATAAATGGTTACAAAATCTTTCAAAGACTAACTTCTAAGTTCTAAGGTAAATTTATCACTTAACAGAGGGGTTAAACAGAGATATGGTGGCTTCATATTTTCTTTATCAAGTTATTGTGTATTGAGACAGGTAGTCAGGAGTTTAAACAGGAACTGTCCCTTGGGCTAATTGCTTTTAGCCACAGGTGGCTGTCTGTCGAGTGGGCACTCTTTGATCAGCTCTCATCCTGTGGTTCTTAACAGACCTGCTTTGCTTTTCAAAGCAAGTCCAAACCTCAGGTCTGAGAATCACGGTGCCATTGTGGGATACAGCTGCTACTAATCTTTCAGAGATGCCCTCCTGAGGTGAAACAGCTTTCGATATGCAAACTAACACGTTTACATATTCCTTCAGGGCAAAGCTCTGCAAAATTCCTGAGACATTTCTGTCTCCAATATAGTTATATTAATTCATGGAACAACACTTTCTGAAATATTAATATTACAAGTAATTTTCTAACCCCCACTAGTACCTATGGGGACTCCTGTGGGGCATGAGGCTGCACTAAAGGAGCCATTCAACTAGATGGCCTTTGGGTCCTTTCTGGCTTAAAAGTTCTATGAAATAACTTGGATAAATATTCAGCATTGACTTAATTTTTAAATTTTCTTAGTCTATAGGCAATTATGGAGACCAGTCCTACAAGATGGCAACCAGTCGTTGTGTGCGGCTGATGTTAATCACCATGGCCAATGATTTGAAAGAAGTCTGGATAGCAGATCAGCCCTTTTTGTTAATGGCATATTTGTGGCAATACACACCAACCTGGGCCTGGTGGATAACCAGCAAGTTAGGAAAGAAAAGGATTGAGAACTTTAAGAGTGGTATGGTAAGACCAATTTATATATTTCTTGATAATACATATCAATCTTGCAGGAAAGTACAGAATTTTCCAGTGCTTAAAAAACTTTCTTACTAGCTCTCCACCAATCTCATGATATAAATACAAAAAAATAAGAAGTATTCTGTCCCCATCCATCATCTATTCGTTTATTATAAATTACTACTAGTCTTAGAGAAAGACGTTTTCTATGAAGGAAAACCAAATCAAGGATTGCCATTTTTTTCTTCTACACTTACTGTTTGAACAGTGTACATGTTAAAATGCTATTTTCTCACTGTTTCTCCCCACCAACTCCTACCCATCCTACCATTCTCAGCTCAGGAGGCTTGGAGTGGTATCTGGCCTTTCCTCATACTTTTCCCCAGGGGTCCCTCAGCCCCTCTGCTTTCCTGTTGAAGCACTTATTGCACTCTTAAAACAGATGCATGCATGCACTGGGTAGTACTGGTTGCTTTTACCTTGTTCCTGAAGTACTCTGCACGTCTAAGATGTGCTTGTGCCCGTGTCTAAGGAAATACATTGATTACTCACTCTCTCAGTGCTCATTCTTATACCAATTAGAGGGAATGTTAACTATTTCTGAGAAAATTGTAACCATCTAGAGGTTAATGTATAAACAGTACAGGAAATGTAATGAGTTAAACCAAAAATCATGGATTATGATTATGCCAAGGTTATTGCTATGGATGGTTTTTTTTTTTATTTTGAGACAGGGTCTCACTTTGTTGCCCTGGCTAGAGTGAGTGCCGTGGCGTCAGCCTAGCTCACAGCAACCTCAGACTCCTGGGCTCAAGCAATCCTACTGCTTCAGCCTCCCGAGTAGCTGGGACTACAGGCATGCGCCACTAGGCCTGGCTAATTTTTTTCTATATATTTTTAGCTGTCCAATTAATTTCTTTCTATTTTTGGTAGAGACGGGGTCTCGCTCTTGCTCAGGCTGGTTTCGAACTCCTGAGCTCAAACAATCTGCCCACCTTTGCCTCCCAGAGTGCTAGGATTACAGGCGTGAGCCACCGCGCCCGGCCTGGATAGTTTTTATTGTTAAAGTCTTTCTATACTTTGTTGTTACTACCTTTTTTTAGAAATCAGTCAATATGGATTTATATATTAAAAAAGAATTATAATTGCAAAACAGGATAATACTATAGGTATCATTATATAACTTGCCAATATTTAAGTAATCCACTAATTGTTAGACATTTACTTTATTCCAATTTTTTGCAGGACAGTGAAAATGAATTAGGGGGGGAAAAAGGAAAAAACAAAACGCAACAAAATCCTTAAAGAGACTTAAATGATTATCAAACAGTTTCATGATACACTACAACATCCAGAGCTTGAAAAATCATGAAGGGGGCTTTTCATTTGCTACCGAGTTGTAATACGGACCAGTTTGTTTTGGACCAAATCACTTATAAGTGTTTTGGTAATGTTGGGACTTGGTAGTGTGGGATGGTTTTAAAGGCAGAGCTTCATTAAAGATTACAGCTGAGTTTTAAATGTGGTGGACAGCTGCTGATACAGTGGCTTTGTGCCCAGTGATAGGTAAGAGTAGGGAGGAAAAGTCCACCTTACCAGCATAGCACAGCATCCTGGTGAAGAGCATGGAACCTGGTGTGAGGCTGCTTGGGTTCAAAGCCCAGCTGTACCCTATACTTGCCCCATGACCTAAGCAAGTTACTTCTCAATCACTCAATCCTCCTGTCTATAAAATGGAGATTAATGATGAGGATAGTAGCTAGCCATAGGATTGTTATGAGGATTACACGAGTATAGTATATAGAAAACACTTAAAATACAACCTGGAATATTGTAAGTGTTAGCTGTTGTGCTTTTTCCCCCTTTTTCGTCAAGAGTTAGATAGTAGGAAGATACTCAGAGTACATGTAGTAAAGATCAGAGATTTTCTTATAATTCATAAATAAAAGTTGTATATATTTAAGGTGTACAATGTGATGATTTGATGTACATATACATTAAAAATGATTACTACAATCAAGTTAATTAACAAACTGAACATCTTATGTATTTACCTTTTTTTGTGTGGTGAGAACACTTAAAATCTACTCTCTTATCAAATTTCAAATATACAATATTATTAACTATAATCACCACGCTATATGTTAGATCTCTAGAATTTATGTTATAATAATGTAAGTTGTTCATCTTATAACTGAAAGTTTGTACCCTTTGACCAACATCTCCCCATTCCCATCTTCCAGCCCTGGCAACCACCATTCTACTCTGCTTCTGTGAGTTTGACTTTTTTTAGATTCCACATAAGTGAAATCATACAGTATTTGTCTTTCTGTATCTTGCTTATTTCACTTAGCATGATGTCTTCCAGGTTCACCCTGTTGTCACAAATGGCAGGATGTCCATCTTTTTATGGCTGAATAATATTCCATTATGTGTGTGTGTGTATATATATTATATATAATTTCATATAAACAGCTGTTACATATATATGTAATTATCCAGTCATCCATCACTGGACACTTGGCTTGTTTCTGTATCTTGGCTATTGCGAATAATGCTGAAATGAACATGAGAGTGCACATATCTCTACAAGATACTTATTTTATTTCCTTTGAATGTATACCTATAAGTGGAATTGCTGGATCATATGGTAATTCCATTTTTAATTTTTTGAAGAACTTCCACAGTTTTCCATAATGTCTGTACCAATTCACATTCTCAATGATTTAGATAATAGGGTAGAGAAAAAATACATTACAGAAATAATTTTTTCAGAGGGGAAAGAGGGACCAGGGACTAGAGAATTTCAGTCCCGTTGAAGTAGTTGTTCTTCAGAAATGTCCATATGTAGGTTATTTTGTTTTGTTTATATAATATCTAGCATTTGAATATATCTAGCCTTTTCTAAAATATCATGGTTTTTTTCTTCCTATCACCATCTTTAAAATATTGCTTATTATGTGGTCTTACCGCTTTAGTGTTCTTTTTTATAATAAACTGCACATCTTCTCATTTCTCAATACCATTTTTGGGACATAATACCTCATTCTTTACATAAAACCATAGAAACTTTAAAAAATTGTTCCTTCTATGTTTTACTCCACTCTCTCCTTCCTGCCTCTTTACTCCTCCCTCCCCCATTATTTTCTATTATATGTATCCATTCCCTTATTGACATATGCTTATAAGCATCTAAGTTAAGAGACAATATAGCTTATCCCAAGCTAGTTGTACTTGTTGATAATATTTGAATTTGCTTCTATCCTTCAGGCTAGGAACAGTATATCTGGAACTTTTTTTTTTTTTATTTCAGCATATTATGGGGGTACAGATGTTTAGGTTACGTATATTGCCTTTGCCTCCCCTCTCCCCACCAAGTCCAAGTTTCAAGCATGTCCATCCCTTGGATGGTGCACATTGCACTCTTTGTGTATGCAAATACTTGTCCCCTCCCCCCCCCACCTGACACCCAATAGATGTTATTCTTATATGTACACTTGTGTGTTGATCAGTTAATACCAATTTGATGGTGAGTACACGTGATGCTTGTTTTTCCATTCTTGGGATACTTCACTGGAACTTTGTTTTTATGAATCTTTATCATTTTTAGGGATCAATGGCTACACTGAATTTTTTGTTATCATTATTATTATTGTCTTTTAGTGCAGATTTTTAAAAGTAGTAAATGCATGTCTTCCCAAATGAAACATGCCAATAGGGATTATAAATTGCCTTGTTTTATTCTTTAAACAATATACTAAAAGTTCACAAATACTTTTAGAGTTATCTCCCAAATATTTCAATTCTACATACTCTGACCTATCCTTTGTATTTATTAAGGCAAATCAGTGTAAGTATGATATACTGATCCAGAAGAATAATAATAGAGAATTCGGTATTTAAGAAATGGTATGAGTGGATGCTAACCAATGCTGTTTATACCAGCTAGAGGAATGATGCTAAGCTCATTAGAGATACTTCCAAGTAGAGCTAGAATTTTGCCTATGATTTTTATCCTAATTTAAGCATTTGTCCAAGTTTTGTTGGGATTCTTAACAGTGAATCATAGTGATAAAGCTCCTCAAAACAAAAGGACTTAATTATCAAACACTGGGGTAAATAGGAGATACTGATTCATGTTTCTGTCACTCTTTTACAGGATGCAGACTCCAGTTTTAAAATCTTGAAGGCAAAACATGACTGAAAGGAGAACTACATTTTTTAAGTCACAGGAAGGAGAAATGGAAAACATTGAAAACAGCAATTTTCTTATGCACTAAGACTAACTGAAGGCTAATATGTGATTTCACTTTTTAATAAATACAACTTTCCACACATAATAAATAAATAAAAGATTGCCATGCATCTTGCATAAAAAGAATTAACATATACTACATTCTTGGGTAAAATAACATTTTAAAATATTTTAGCATATACAATAATCCATTTAACATATGTCTTAGTCTGTTTGTGCTGCTATAACAATACCACAGACCTGGTAATTTGTAAACAATACAAATTTATTTCTCATGGTTCTTGGAGCTGGGAATTCCAAGATCAAGGCACCAGCAGGATTGGTATCTGGTGAGGGTTGATCTCTGCTTCCAAGATGGAGCCTGGTTGCTGCATTCTCCAAAGGGGAGGAAGGCCTTGTCCTCACATGGTGGATGGGACAGAAGGGCAAGAGGAGTGAACTCCCTCCATTAAACCCTTTGTAAGGACACCTGATCCCATTCATGACTCAATCACCTCTTAAAGGCCACAACTCTTAATACTGTTGCTTTAGAGGTTAAGTTTCAACTTGAATTTTGGAGGAGACAAAAACATTCAAACCACAACATAAATGTAGGACATATTTCACACAAAGCAGAGCACTGGGTACTGAGCAGATAGAAAGAAGTATTTGAAATGATCCTACCTCCAAGGTACTTACGCTCTCTTAGAGCTGACAGGTACAAAAGACAGTATTAGGCAGGACTCTCAGCAGCTATTGCTTATTAAATGCCTGTTACATGCCATTTGAAGCATTAGGTAGGTCTCTCAGCATCTATCACTTATTAAACACCTGTTACATGCCATTTGCTCTACTAGGGTACTTAGTATTAGTTAATTCATTTATTCATAACAACCCAGTAAGATAGGTGGTATTACCTACCTTTATAGATGACAAAAGAGATGCCCAAAGCAACTAGGTATTACTTTTCCAATGTCACACACACATACAATTAGCTGGGTGTGGCAGCACGTGCCTATAGTCCCAGCTACTCAGGAGGCTGAGGTGGGAGAATCACTTGAACCCAGGAGTTCGAGATTACAGTGAGCTGTGATCACACCACTGCACTTTGGCCTGGGTGACAGCAAAACCCTGTCTCTAAAAAAAAAAAAAAAAGAAAAAACTAAATTTCCTTTTAAGCATGGTTTTAGATGTATGCCATAAGTTTTGATGCGGCACTTTCACTATTCAGTTCAAATATAAAATTTTCATTGTAATTTATCGTTTGATCTATGAGTTATTTAGAAATGTTTATTTCTGAACTTATATTTTCTACTTTTTAATTATTAATTGATTTCTAGATGAATGACACATGGCCAAAGAATACACTCTGTTCTTATGACCCAGATTATGGTCAATTTTGGTAAATATCCCATGTACATTTGAGAAGTGTATACTTTTCAATTGTTAGATATTATGTTCTACATATGCCCATTATGTTAGGTTTTTAAATCTTACTCGTCTTTACATATGTACTTATTTATGTGTGTGTGTTGTTCTTTCAGCTACTGAGTTAGGTAAGTATATTAAAATCTATGAATGAGGATTTGCCTTTACTCCTTTTAATTCTGTTCATTTTTGCTTAAATATTTGAGGCTGTATTACTAGATCATTAAAAAATTAGAACTGTTGAACTTTTCTGGTGAATCAAATCTTTTATCATTACTAAGTGTCTCTCTTTATAATACTTTTTACCTTAAAGTCTACATTGAATGACGCTGCTATAGCTACAAAAGCCCTCTTCCCCATTTTTTTTTTTTGTATTTCATACTGTAACCTTTTCTATACTTGTTTACTTACAACCTTCTGTATTCCTAAATTTAAGGTATGTCTCTTATAAAGGGTACCTTGTGGATTTTGTTTCTTTTTTTTTCAGTTAGATATTCTTTGAATTTAATTGAAGCATTCAGTCCATTCACACTTAATCAATTAACAGATATTTAGGTTTAAATCTCCTAATCTTCTATTTGATCTCCATTTGTCCTGTTTTATATTTTTTCTCTCCTTTTTTGCCTTATTATTTCACTTTCCCCCTCTATTACCTTAGTAGTTATACACTTGTTTTTATTTTGTTTTGTTTTTTGCTATTCTTTTAATGGTTATCCTATAGATGACGTGGCAAAGTCTAATATTATTTGGTACTTTCAACTTTCTGATAATGCAAGGACCTCAGAACTCCTACACCAAACTTATATACTATTATTTTCATGTATTTTAACATTATATTTATTTTAACCTCCAAAACTATTTTATATAGTAAATATTTACTTAGATTTAGCCATATATTTACCTTATTTTATTAGTGTTCATTCCTTTATCCCTAAGCTTTTTCCTGGGATCATTTTCTTTCTGTTTGAAGAATACTCTTCACTATTTCTTTTAATGGGAATCTGCTATCGAATTTACTGTGTTTAAAAGTGTATTTGCCTTCATTCTTGAAGAATTGTTTCTGGGGAAAGGCTGGGTATTGTATTCTAAGTTTGCAGTTATTTTCTTTCAGAAACTTGAAGATTCATTGTTGATTTCTGGTTGGCATATTTTCTTTTGAGAAGTTAGCTATCAGTTTTATGCAATTGTTGCTCCTTTAAAATTAATGTCTTTTATGCCTTTCCGGCTACTTTTATGATTTCCTTTTTGTGTTTTATTTTTTCTTATGATGTGCTGAGGTGTAGTTTTGTTTTTATTTATCATGCTTGGATCTTGCAAGGCCTGACTGGAAAAATCTCAGTTATTTCCTCAAATGTTCTCTGTCAGATTATCTCTCCTCTCCTTCTGGTATTCCAACTGCAGTATGTTAGATCTTCTCATGTTAATCCCATGTCTCTTATCTTCTCAACTATATCTTCCATTTTTTTGTCTCTTCATTTTTCATATCAGATATTTACTTCTGAACTAACTTCTTGTTCACTAATTCTTACTTCAGCTTATCCAGTTTCTATCAAGTCCATTCACTCAATTTTTAAACTTGATTAATGTATTTTTCAGTTTGGGACTTGTCAATTGATTCTTCTGTATAGTTTCTGATTGTCAAAATTCTGAATCTTGTGTTTTAGATCTTTAAATATACTAAATGTAATAATTTCAGAGCCTGTGTTTAGTAACTATTATTTGGGCCCCCTGTCAACCTGCTTCTATTGTCTATTGTTTCTCTTGGATTTTGATGTTTCTTTAGATGTCTTATTTTAACTGCCCAACATTAAATATGAAAAATTATAAAAAAAAAAAACTTAAAATATAGGCCCAGAGAGGATTTACATTTGCTCTGGTGAGAAAATTCAAACCACATCATTTTTTTTGTTCATTTTTAAAATTAGGATATAGTCCTTGTGAGTTTTGACTCAATGTGTGGTCAGGTTCTCCCACCACCCAACTTCCTTGAAGAGAGACATGAACTCCAATTTTTGTCCCTCTAACTAGTTAGTAAGGCTGTTAAAAGGGCTACTTAGCTTCTTAGATTCTCAACCACTTTTTGCCTGACTTGGCATGTGCTACTAGAAGAAAAGAAGCCCAAATGTTGAGCTCAACTCTTAAGTGTCATTCTGCCTTGGATCTTAGTGAGGTAGTTCTTCACTCTTTTGGTTCTCTAATGCCTTTAAACAAATTTAAAAACACTGTTTTGCCCAGTTCTCCATGAAATGGTTGATGTGAATTACTACTAAAATTTGCAAGTAGAAAAGTAGGTTTTAGGGAAAATACAATAAGATCAGTTTTTAATATATCAGGTAGAAATATCAAATAACTTAGATATATAGGTTCAGTGCAAGAAGAGAGGTTGTGTTAGGTACATATATTTGATCATCATCAACTTATTGATGCTATTTTAAGTCTTGGGAGCAGATGAGACTATCTATGGTGAATGCAGAATAAGAATAGGGGGCCTGGAACCAACTGTTGAGAAATTCTAAAATTTAGAGGTCAGGTAGAAGAGTAGAAGCAGTAAAGGTGATTGAGGAGTTGCCAGGAAGACAGAAAAAAAAATAAAGACCGTATGGTGACAGGAAAGCCCAAAGAAAACACAAAAGGTGATTCAAGGAGTGGTCACTATGCCAAATGTTACTTAGAGGACAAGTAATAAGGGCATAAAAGTGACCAGCTGGTTTGATAATATGAAGGTCAATAGTAGTGACCTTAATAAAAACTTTTTTTAAATTTTATTTTATAGAATAGTAGATATAATCCAGATTGGAATGGTTTGATAAGTGAATGAAACTTGGCCATGAATGAAATGAAGATATGAGAGCAGTCTGAGGAAGATGCAAGGTCAAGGAAAGGCATGGCTTGACTATTATTATAATAGTGAAAATTTCTGAACTTAAAATTCCCATTATTTTGGGGGACAGTCCAATAAATTATATCTATCAATGGAATGTTAGGAAGTCATTAAAACTGATAATTAGAAAGTATTTTTAGTGACATGAGAAAATTTTCCTACATGGCCATAAAAATATAAAACTGTCTAGCTAGTAAATCTCAATTATGTAAATCATGAGCCTGAGATCTGAGCTCAGATATAATATAAAACTATCTTTTTAGTATCTATACTACATTGCCTCCCCGCAAAAAGGTTAACATATAAATCTCATTAATTCATTAACTGATAATTAGTTCAAAAAGTTACCCTTTAACATTGATGGAGTGAAATGGTCTACATACTAAATAAATGGAGTAATAATAATAAAAACCTAACTGGTACATTTCAAATAATTTCTAAAGAGAATGCATTACTGTATTACCAGTCTAGGGGACTCCTGTAGATTTAGTTGGAAATTAAGTAAGGAGTAGAGGAAATTCATCTCTCAAGTGATGGAGATTCATTGTTGATCCCCCTTGTAAGTACCTGTAAAGAGTTCCTAAGCAGGAAGAGAATGAAAATAAAACTCTAATCACGTTATAAACATTTTCCTCTCATCTCCTTCTGACTTTGGTTCATATACCCTAACACACTAGTAACTGGTGGTCTTATGGGTTAATCATTCTTTAGAAGCACTAACTTCAGTTGAAAGAAATGCAGAAGGATTCAAATTTATGGAATGGCCTCTAGCAGTCATACTGAGATCACTCTAACATTGCTCTCCCTATGAGTATTCACATGATAAATAGGATGAACCCTGTTCCTTTCATGTGTATCAAAAGGATATCTGGAAAGGAAGGAAAAGATTCTATTAAAAATTTTTAAGATATCTGAAGTGTATGAAAAGAAAACAAATATATAAAAATATTCAGACCATGTTAAATGTTAAAGTAAAACAGCACATTTGAAAATGCCATAAAAATTAATTATATTTCAAATAAATATATATACATTATGTTACCCTTCAATAGGATTCACTGTCATCACTTAAAAACATTGACATGTATATCTTCTAAGTATGTAAAAATTACACAGCTGTTGACTTTTGCAAGATAACTATCACACATTTAAGAAAACATTAAAAAATCATTATCTAATATACAAATGTTTTATCATATTTACCAAAGCGTATTACAATCCAGAGGGCACAAATATTGGCCAACTAGTTCTAACTTTTACATTAGACAAAGATGTTTTAAACCATTAAGATGTCTAAAGAATCAAGTTTAAGGAGCTTAGCTTTTCTCAGGCATCTGAATGGGGCAGGGAAAAGTCCAGTGAAGTCACAGGAATCACATTGCTAACTTTTCTATGATGAAAAATATAAATACTTCATTTGATGACATTACATCACAAGTCAAAGTAGGCTCTAATATAAACGTATATGGAGAGGTTTTGAAGAATAAATCGGATATCCCAGGGGAGGATCTGCTGCTTGTATAGTAAGGTTTCTTAAAAGTAGTGGATGAGCTTGTATACTATAACGTTCCTCATCATCGTTTGTGGCATAAAGCAATTCCCATGAAAGATTGGCCCACTGACCTCTAACAGCTTCAGCATTTAACTTCCCAACTTGGATCAATAATTCTTGAAGGGTAAGTACTCTTCCAGTGTAAACTCCCTTTAAAGTATAAAAGGGCAGGAGAGGAGATAAAGAAAAGAGATTACATTCAGGCTTTCTATTTTATTTAAAAATTTAGAGAAAAATCTCATTGCATTTAGGCAAACTTTCTACCAATATCAAAACTCAGATTCAGAATCAAGAACCACCTCTAATGTTATGACTACACATGCCTTAATTAACTATAATTAATATATCAGCAACTAGAATGTTATGTCATCTATCACTTAGTTCAAATATTTTATAACTGATTTCCATTCTTTAAGATTAATATACAAAAATGTTTAAAAACATTTCTAACCTTACCATACTAGGATCATATCCCAGAGAAAACAGGTATGGCTTTTCTTGTAAAATTGCTTCCTTCCACTTTTCATCAGATACTGAACCAATGTACCAGTCACTTTCATATTCTTCAAGGAAGCTGGTTAGTTCTTTAAAGTCTTCTATTGGGCCTAAACTTGCTTTATCAATCATTAGTTTCAGAGTATACCTACAAAATGGATAACCAAAGAATTTTAGAATATTTTCTATCGACTTTATAGATGAAACAGATTTTGTCAATAAATGGTTTTAAGACATTGGACTGAAATTACACATAATTCAGATAAAATGTTGAGGGTGAAATGATACGGTTAAAGTGAAGAAATCCAGTGAACCATATGAAAAATAGGTTCTCCATATAAACAAATGTACTCCTGACATAATACATACTAAGCATTTCTTTTCATTTTTAAGAAAGTAATGTAAAAAAAATTAGAAATGAAGGACTTTCTTCTTCTAGGTGATTAAAAAAAAAATCAACATTTTCCTGCCAATGTTACAACTTATATATAATCAAAATTAGTTACCTGAATGCTTTCAGTGCTAGTTGGAACAGTTCCGGTTTTTCTGTGAGCCAATCCAAGGCAACAGACCATGGCAAAACACCACTGTAAACACTCAGTATATGACCAGGACTAGGAATCATATTGTCTATTCCAAATAGACTAAAATAACAAGTCATTACAGTATGAACGTAAAAGTCTTTTAAAACTTTGTCCTTTGCAATTTCTTCCAGTACATTTGAGGCCTTTTCTTCTGAATGAAAACATTCCAGTTGCCTTACAACAAATTGGTACCAGTCTTCTGGAAATAATGTGCTCATCTCCTTCATTTTGGAATTAGGTATACAGGCAGACCTCCACTCCTTGGGTAAGTTTAATAAGTGAGAATGTGAACAACTAAACTGCATGAGAGGGATATATGCTATGTCTTCTCGTTTTCCTTTGTCAATAGCAGGGTATCCTAGTATAACTGCTTTGTAGAGATTGTTTTCAGGAACTGTGCCTGTAGAATGATCACCAACCTTCTGTGATTCTACTATTGATCCTGGAATAGGGAAATTTGTACCTGGAAAATCTTTCAGCTGATCTTTTTCTTCTTTTTCTTTTTTGACAGTTGGTTCATCATCAAAAATATCATCATCAGACCAGTCATCAAAAGTTTCTGAATTTAAACTATCTGAGTCTTCTAGGGATTTGGAATATGGTGAAGTGTTCAAAGCAGGCAAGATTAGTAGAGGTGTTTGCCCTTTATTTTCAGTTTTGTGAACATTCTCCTCCATGCTAGGCCTTTTGGAGCAATATTGAATAAGTATCCACACAAGTACTTTAACAAGGTCACTTTTAAATTCCATTAAGTTTTCATGAGAATCGATTATGCCAGATAGAACACTTCTGGCATCAGAATATAGTTTCACAGGCAAAACAGTACAGGGTGTCAAGACATTTCCAAAGTGTTCATTAAGGGAACATACTTTTGTGTATTCTTCTTGTTCAAAAGCACTTTCAAAAACTTCATCAACTCTGCGAGCTTCTGCAGTATGACAGGATGTTTCTTGCAATTCTAAGCCCTAGAAAGGAAATAAAAAGTACTTGAGTTTATGATCATTGGTTACAGAGAGTAATTTGTCCGATAAATAAATGCTCATAGATTCTCATCATAAAAATATGGAAAATGACAAAAAAATTTCTTTAACTCAAGAACTACATCCTAATTTAAACTTAGTGGCACTTAACACATTTGATGTTGGATAAAGAGATTAAAAATAATGATACTACTATTTTAAAAGATATTATAAAGATTTCACTAGAAATTGGGCAAACAAACTTATTAAGTATGAACATAATTTTAAAAGACTATATCTACAGTAAAGGCTGAAGCATATATTAAAACTTTTAAATTATAATTTTTTGCAAGAAAAAAAGCAAAATTGGAATTACACACTATGTATAGTAGTTTTGTATCCTTTCTACCCTACTTTATATGAGACTAATAACATTATTCTATTGTATGGATGTGCCAGAATTTATCATTCTCCTGTTCTAGTATTTTTATGATAACATAATAATACAGATTTATTTATTTGATTACCGTCTGTGTCCTCCAATTACAATATAAACTCAATAAAGCAGATTTCTTTAGTTTACTATGATATCCCCAGTACCTAAACCAGCACCTGTTACACAGTGGGTATGCACAAAATATATGTTCAATAAAGGAATATTATAAATAGGTTATTATGTGAATTTTAATCACATTTTGAGTACTTCCCTAAAAGGAATAACTTGAAGAGAAAGTAACAGGCTACTTTTTATTATTATTATTATTATTGGTTATTTATATATTTTTACGAAAACTATCTGAGCCCTCAGAACCTGTTTTTAAGTCATGTTTCTACCAGCTACAGGCAAATACCTTGAGTAGGTCATCTAAGACCCTCTGAGATTCCTTTTCTTTCTCTTTCAAAGAAAAATAATCCTAGCACCAAGGGTTGGGATGATTAGATTAAGTAAATTTTGTGAACTTTAAAGTGTTATGTAAATCTTAATAGACGGTGTAGCCTAACCCAGCTTGTCTTAAAAAAAAAGAAAAAAGACTGTCACCAAAAAAGTATATTTTTAAACCACATATGTCACAGAGCACAAAAGACCTATACTTGTTAGATTGGATATGGCATATAGAAACAAAAAAGGAGTCAAATATGACTCCAGTACTCTTGGAGGATAGAGTTGTCACCAAGAACTATTAGGCACTGGGCCACTCTGATAGTAAGAGGTCAAAGAAAAGAGAAGGAACCATCAAAGTAGGCTGACAAGGAGTAACCTATGAAACAAGTGAAGAGAAGAGATCAACTCTGTCAAATGTTGCTTAAAAGTAGGTCTGAGAGTCGATCATTGGCTTTAGCAATGTGGCAGTCATGGTGACCTTAACAAGAGCAGTTTTGGTGGAGTAATGAGTAAAAAACCTAGAGTAAGTTGAAAATAGAATGGGAGAAATGAAATTGGAGATATGATAATAAGCATCTCTAGTAAGGCATTTTGCTCTTCAAGTAAGGAGAGAAGTAAGGTATAGCAGGTAGGAACAGTGGGGTCAGAGACAGTTTTTATTAAGTTGAGACTGTTTATTTCATATAGTAGTTAAAAAATATTACTGATTCAGGCCGGGCATGGTGGCTCATGCCTGTAATTCTAGCACTTTGGGAGGCCAAGGCAGGAGGATTGTTTGAACCCAGAAGTTTGAAGCTGCTGTGAGCTATGATATTTCGCCACTGAACTTTACTCTGGGCAACAAAGCAAGACTTTGTCTCAAAAAAAATAAAATAAAATAAATTACTGATTCACACTTCTGAGATCTCAGCTAGACAAGGGATAAAATGAATAGGACTGGAAGAAAAGAAAGAAGATATATTTTGTTACTGTGCTCTATTATATAATCAACATTAGTCTACCTATCAATATGTGCTTTTTGAAATATAATTTTAAAAGATGTTTTCACAGGTAATTAAAAAGATATTCTCCTTTCAAATTGAGCTATTAAGTGTTTGAGTGTACATAAAGGTTAAAATTTCACTTATGTACTATAAAAATACTAGAGAAGTTTCAAATGTAGGCTGACCTTAATGTTAATACAGCAGTAAGTATAACCACATTCTAGAATCATTATCCATATTAAACGATCCTGAAAACGGCCCAAGTAATGAGACCCAGGTGAGAGAAGACCTACAACAAATTAAGAAATAAAAAGAAGAAAATCATTTTTGAAGCTTCTTTTATTTTGCCATGTGAATCTTCAAAACTGATAACACATCTAGAACTGATTCATGATTCCTTCTACCCCCTCATTTGGTCAAGAACAGAAATAACTATTCATTGTGTAGCAGGAGGCATTAAATTCAGCATTTTACAAGGCAGTTTGGAAGAGACATCTATAGGCGATAATACATAAAAACTGAAGGGTATATTTTCCAGAAAAACAACAAATTAGAAACTGTTATATAAAATCTTAAATACATGTTAAGCATATTAGGAAAAGTATAAAACATATAAAAGCCAATTTCAAATTAAAGATGTTAAACATTTTGGATATTTTTATATACATGCATATAAATATACAAAAGTGTTTTATGGTTTTGAAAATTTAAAAAAATGCTACCACACTCTACAGATACTTTTAAAGCTTAGTTTTTCCTCTCAATACTGTAGTCTTTCTGCCTACACAATGCCCATATTTACTGCAAACAGCTAAAGTTCATTCATTATAACTGCTGTCAAGAATTCACTGTATAAAGATAGTTGAATTTGAGTATTCATTTCCTGGTTGATAAACATTTCAGATGTTTCTAATTTTTCACTATTATAAATAATGCTGCAGAAATTATCTTTTTGCAAGCCTGTTTGTACAACATGTGGTACAGAAAAGAGTTAACATAGCAGGACTGACTGCTGTTCTTCAAAAGGCCTGCTTATAAGATTGGCCCTTGGCCGGCATCTGGGAACCACCCGAGTCTCTCATCGTATCTGTTTATGCAAACAATATATTCTGAACACGTGCTTTCCTTTTGGGAGTCTAGCATATTGGCATGTGATAGGCAGAGGGTGCCTACACAACCAGCCCACAGTAAAATCCCTGGGCATTGAGTCTCAAATGTGCTTCTCTGACAGTCAACATATAACACATGTCACAATTTGTTGCTGGGGAATTAAGTACATTCTGTGTAACTCCACCTGGAAGCTTGACCTGGTCTCCTCTACCCCATGTGACTTTTCTCTTTCCTGATTTTGTTCTGTATCCTTTTGCTGTAATAAATGTTAACCCTGAGTTCTCCTAGTGAATAATCAAATTTGGGATTGGTCTTGAGGACCCCCAAAGCACATGTACTAGAGTTTCTCTAGAATTGGAATCACTGGATCATGGAATCTAAAATTGAAATTCCTGAGGCATGGAATATGCATATCTTTACTACAGACTATCTATTTATTTCTTTAAGGTGGTTGTATGAATTTATATTCCCTTCTACTAGGGTTTGAAAGTTCTTGTTCCCCATACCCTAGCCAAAACTTAATAGTGTCAAACTTGTACATTTTTGCCAATTGAATGTGAGTGAAATGTTATCTCCTTGCTTTTTTTCCCACCAGAAAATACTTTATAACACATTTCCTTGTTGAGTGTAATCGATTTGATAATATATAATTTTTACCTTATTACTATTTCTGATATGAGTTTAACCCCACAGGCATTTTAAAAAGTAGGACTGCATTATGTGATGAAAATTAATTAGAAATGGATAAAATTATTAAAAGTATAGAGTATTTCCTTCAAGAAATAAAAATGGGCCAGGCGCGGTGGCTCACGCCTGTAATCCTAGCACTCTGGGAGGCCGAGGCGGGCGGATTGTTTGAGTTCAGGAGTTCGAGACCAGCCTGAGAAAGAGTGAGACCCTGTCTCTACTAAAAATAGAAAGAAATTGGCTGGACAACTAAAAATATACAGAAAACATTAGCTGGGCATGGTGGCGCATGCCTGTAGTCCCAGCTACTCAGGAGGCTGAGGCAGTAGGATTGCCTGAGCCCAGGAGTTTGAGGTTGCTGTGAGCTAGGCTGATGCCATTGCACTCACTCTAAGCCAGGGCAACAGAGTGAAACTTTGTCTCAAAAAAAAAAAAAAAAGAAATAAAAATGGTTACTCATGAAAAATTTATACTATAAAAATAATTTTTTCCCTAAATTATCTCACATAATAGATAATTAGAAAAGTTCAACCCAAGTAAGCATTTTATTAAAATTCTAACCTT